>JAMWET010003197.1:0-30000 GCA_024036415.1 Prochilodus magdalenae | reverse complement strand
AAGATGAATAAACTCTTTATTTATCTCATTCATTCATCTGTTTACCTCACCTGGAGAGACCTCCCCACCCGGCCCCTCCACCACCACCACCACCACAAACAGTGGATCTGATCCTGTTCCGAGTACACTCAGGTGAGGTCTGTGGTAAACTCCTCCGTTCAGTTAGTAAGAGTGTTTTCATCCGTAGTTAGGTTCTCATTAGAACCGGATAAGGTACTGTTTGATTTCGGATGTGTTTGTCCATGGAGTTACTGCGGTGCCAGGATAAGATGGATCAGGATCTGCCTGTATGACGCCTCGGTACAGAAGAGCTTTAGGATCTGTATTGTTTATTCCGTATGTTCATATAAAAATTCCATAACAACACTTCCGGAGCAGATTTCTGTGTAAAGGACAAAGAACATTATTTATCCACCAAAGCCGCCAATCAGGAATTGCCGGAACAGTCACCCCTAACGTCAGCTCTAAGTTTGGAAACATGATACATGGAATGCTGTGGTCATTGCTCCTCCAGCGGTTCCATTCTGGAACTCTGACACTCGTCCTTCAACACTCCCTGTTTAATCTGTCGAGCCCGAATTTAAGCAGATAATACACCGACATACTGCACCGCCCCCTGGTGGCCGATCGGTCAGTAGAACCCAGAGGTGCATGTGCACCCCCTGCTGGTGGCTTTGTATATTGTACATGCTCCTGACTGAATCCGGAGGACTGTTGGCTCCATGTGATGGAATTCTACTAATGAGAAAGCTGGGTGAGAGTTGAGCTGCCTGTCTGTCTGACCCCGTACCATGACTGACCCCTGAATGGTCCTCCTCGTCTTTGGGCTGGACCTAAACCACTGACCCGTCTGAGCATGGTACACGTTTCACTGTATGATGGTCCATCCCAGACGCCTCCGAGCCCAGAGGAGTGGATGGCGAGTCTGGTGAAGCCTCCCTCTGGCTCAGCGAAGTTTTCCCTGGTGTTTGTGGATGGAAATGCGTGATCAAGGTTCAGTCCTGAATCATGTGGGTCCATGGTTACAGCTCATTAGACTGCGACCTCTGGTGGTGCAGAGGAGAATGGACAGCAGCAGATGTGATACAGGTCATCTGGACTGGACACTGTCGTTAAGGTAGGAGTAGGACAGTCGCTCAGGAATTCTGAGATCACGTTAAGGACCGTGCTCAGACTGTTACACTGATAAAGACTTTGGACTGCTGGACCTCACAGTCCACTACATAACAACACGGAATATCCTTAATCCCTAAAGACCACTGACTGTCGGAGTATAACGGCAGCTAACACGTTGGTGTTGTTGTTTTGCTTTCCAGAGGAGGACAGGTTCCTCTTAAAGCTTCTTCCTCTCGCTCTTCCACTCCAATGCCCTTGGTGATGCACAGCACCTTTTTGGGAACAGCACTCAACAATGATGCTGTGATTAGGTAATGAGATAATCCAGCCATATTCATGCTTCATATACATAAAGAGATTAGGATTAGGGGTTAAAATTCAGGTTAGGATTAGGAATATAAGATTAGAAGTTAGAATGTTTGGGATTAGGAGATAGGAGGTCAGGGTTCAGGAGTTAGGAGGTTAGGAAGTTAAGATTACTGATTTATGGATCAGTAACATGAGTAAAACACGCCATCTACAGGAATACAAACAAACAACACTACACCACTTTCTCTGCACTCTCTACATTCACTCTAAAGACCGGTATTCCGATTTTATTCAGATCTTAATGGGTTACTTTAGGACTGTTTTTTCTAATCCCCTCACCCAGCCCTCACTCCACTCTCACCCAGCCCTCACTCCACCCTCACCCAGCCCTCGCTCCACCCTCACCCAGCCCTCGCTCCACCCTCACCCAGCCCTCACTAAGTCCTTATCTAGCTTTCGCCCAGCCCTCACTCAGCCCTCACCCAGCCATTACCCAGCCCTCGCTCAACCCTCACCCAGCCCTCGCTCAATCCTCACCCAGCCCTCACCCAGCCCTCACCTAGCCATCACCCAGCCCTCACTCAACCCTCACCCAGCCCTCGCTCAATCCTCACCCAACCCTCACTCAGCCCTCACCCAGCCATTACCCAGCTCTCGCTCAACCCTCACCCAGCCCTCGCTCCACCCTCACCCAGCCCTCACCCAGCCCTCACCTAGCCATCACCCAGCCCTCACTCAACCCTCACCCAGCCCTCGCTCAATCCTCACCCAACCCTCACTCAGCCCTCACCCAGCCATTACCCAGCCCTCGCTCAACCCTCACCCAGCCCTCGCTCCACTCTCACCCAGCCCTCGCTCCACCCTCACCCAGCCCTTGCTCCACCCTCACCCAGCCCTTGCTCCACCCTCACCCAGCCCTCACTAAGTCCTTATCTAGCTTTCGCCCAGCCCTCACTCAGCCCTCACCCAGCCATTACCCAGCCCTCGCTCAACCCTCACCCAGCCCTCGCTCAACCCTCATCCAGGCCTCACCCAGCCCTCACCTAGCCATCACCCAGCCCTCACTCAACCCTCACCCAGCCCTCGCTCAATCCTCACCCAGCCCTCACTCAGCCCTCACCCAGCCATTACCCAGCCCTCACCCAGCCATTACCCAGCCCTCGCTCAACCCTCACCCAGCCCTCGCTCAACCCTCACCCAGCCCTCACCCAGCCATCACCCAGCCCTCACTCAACCCTCACCCAGCCCTCACTTAACCCTCACCCAGCCCTCGCTCAACCCTCACCCAGCCCTCACCCAGCCCTCACTCAGCCCTCACTCAGCCCTCACTGAGTCCTTATCCAGCCCTCACCCAGCCATCACTCAACCCTCACCCAGCCATCACTCAGCCCGGTGTGCTCTCACTCGCTCCTCTCCCGCCTTCGGCAGGCTGGTTGAATTCTGAAGGAAGTGCTCTGCTGTGCTGACTGTCTGGATCTTCTGTGAGGCGGTTGGGTGAAGCACACAGGCGGAGCGCTGCATGACAAAAGAACAGTTGATCCGTGCGCTAAAACCATTTTTCCTGCTTCACTCGGCTCACGACAACAGCCTCTCTGATTGGGTTATTCCCCCGGCCTCCTCTCCCTCATTTCTTTCGTGTCATCTTCCCTCCATCAGAAGGACGCTCGACACTTCCCCTCAGCCGTTCCAAACCATGACAAACCGCTGCATTAGCAGGCTAATTGGGGGAGATTGGGGAAGCGGGAGCAGCCTTATGAGCTGCCTGGGCTGCAGTCTCTAAATGAAAGCGCCTGTAATTTTCAGGGGAGGTAATTGAATTGCCTGTGGAGGAAAAGAAGGAGTGAAATGGGGGAAAGGAGAGAGAGAGAGAGCAGTCTGGGAGCTAGAGACTCACCCACCTCGCTCGAAAAGCCTCTCAGCAGCGAAATGCCAAAGGGTTCCCGTGTATTGTCTCTCAGTCGCTCCGCTTCCTGATTCGTTTGGTTTGGAGAGGTTCTTGAGGCTGAAGGAGATTTCTCAAAAACGCCTCCTATAGAGCGACACAGCGTCAGCATGTTACTGACACCCACCTGCAGGAGAAAGGCCTGGGACAGAACCCCAAAGGCCATAGATGGTTAACCCGGTTGAGCTGGTAGATCATTTTAGCTGAAGGGGGTTCCATATGAGGGTTCAGCTTGACCAGCTCAGCCACGCGAACGTAGCAGTATCTACCAGTCTCTGTCCAGCTGGTGAACCACACTGACCTGCAGGAGCTGTTCCTCATATGCTGATCAGAACCTTCATCAGGACCTCCTCCCTGTATCCACACTCACTGTCCACTCCTCAGACACTCCTACCTTCCACCTTGTAGATGGACAGTCAGAGACGATAGCTCATCTGCTGCTGCACAGTGCAGTGTTGGTCATCCTCTAGTCCTTCATCAGCGGACATTGTGTGTGTGTGTGTGGATGTGTGTGTGTGTGTGTGTGGGTGTGTGTGTGTTTGTGTGTGTGTGTGTGGGTGTGTGTGTGAGTGTGTGTGTGGATGTGTGTGTAATGTGTGTGAGTGTGTGTGTGGATGTGTGTGTGTTTGTGTGTGTGTGCTTGTGTGTGTGTGTCGTGTGTGAGTGTGTGTGTGGAAGTGTGTGTGTAGTGTGTGAGAGAGTGTGCATGTGTGTGTAGTGTGTGTGCGGGTTGTGTGTTCTGTTCTGCCTCAGCCTCAATTGGAGCAGGGTGGAGGTTCTCCTGTAATGCCTCTGTGTTGGAGATACGAGGTTTAGCTCCTACACTGATTCTGGTGAGTCCCGCAGGAGAGCGGGAGAGTGGACCTGATGGGAGGAGAGGATATTCAGGTCTGTCATTTCCTGTTGGACCAGACCCGGAGAAAGGCCCTACGTCAGGGAGGCAGTGTGACACTGGCGTGGTCCCCGGGTGTGGTCCCAAGGCCTGTGAGCGGGGACCCCGTGTGGGGTCAATAAATCGTCACTGGCACTTCAAGGCACTTCACTGAGAGCTCTTTTCTGGAGGAGCAGGAGGAGTGGAGAGGCCACTCTGCTTCATGGTGGGAGTGGAGGAGCATTACCGTGTGCTGGGTTTAGTCTGGAGGAGGAACATCATAGGGTTTAGTATGTAGTCAAACCGGCTGCGTTGCTGCTTCCTCACCACTAGATGGTGCTGCTGAGTAAGCCTGGCTCTGGCTGTGCTGTTCTCAGCTCCTGTTTAGTGAAGGAGTTGGGGCTCCTGATGAGCTGTACTCCCTGTGTTGGTCCTGATGGAGGTAGGGTTCTAGAGTCTTTCTTCGTTCCTGGTCTTAAAGAGCCCAAACTCCCCCAACACGTCCCTCCACCCCTCTCTCTGTCTGTACTGTCTGAGAACACACGCACAAAACCTAACACACACAGCTTAACACACACACACAGCCTAAAACACACAGCCTAACACACACACACACAGCCTAAAACACACAGCCTAACACACACACAACTTGACACACACAGCCTAACACACACAACCTGACACACACAGCCTAACACACATAGCCTAACACACACACACAACCTGACACACACAACCTAACACACACACACAACCTGACACACACAACCTGACACACACAGCCTAACACACGTAGCCTAACACACACACAACCTGACACACACAGCCTAACACACACACAACCTGACACACAGCCTAACACACGTTGCCTAACACACACACACAACCTGACACACACAGCCTAAAACACACAGCCTAACACACACACAACCTGACACAGACAGCCTAACACACACACACAGCCTAACACACGCAGCCTAACACACACAGCCTAACACACGTAGCCTAACACACACAGCCTAACACACACACAACCTAACACACACAGCCTAAATCACACAGCCTAACACACACAGCCTAACACACACACAACCTGACACACAGCCTAACACACGTAGCCTAACACACACACAACTTGACACACACAGCCTAAAACACACAGCCTAACACACACACAACCTGACACACACAGCCTAACACACACACACAGCCTAACACACACACAACCTGACACACACAGCCTAACACACACACACACACACACACCCTAACACACGCAGCCTAACACACACAGCCTAACACACACACACAACCGGACACACACAGCCTAACACACACAGCCTAAAACACACAGCCTAACACACACAGCCTAACACACACACAACCTGACACACAGCCTAACACACGTAGCCTAACAGACACAGCCTAACACATGCAGTCTAACACACGCAGTCTAACACACACAGCCTAACACAAGTAGCCTAACACACACAGCCTAAAACACACAGCCTAACACACACACAACCTGACACACACAGCCCAACACACACAGCCTAACAAACACAGCCTAACACACACAACCTGACACACACAGCCTAACAAACACAGCCTAAAACACACAGCCTAACACACACAACCTGACACACACAGCCTAAAACACACAGCCTAACACACACAGCCCAACACATGTAGCCTAACACACACAGCCTAACACACACACACAACCTGACACACACAGCCTAACACACACACAACCTGACACACACAGCCTAACACACACACAACCTGACACACACAGCCTAACACTCGTAGCCTAACACACGCAGTCTAACACACGCAGTCTAAAACACACACAGCCTAACACACATACAACCTGACACACACAGCCTAACTCACACAGCTTAACACACACACAACCTGACACACACAGCCTAACACACACAGCCTAACTCACACAGCCTAAAACACACAGCCTAACACACACAACCAGAGACACACAGCCTAACACACACAGCCTAAAACACACAGCCTAAAACACACACAACCTGACACACATAGCCTAACACACGCAGCCTAACACACACAGCCTAACACACACAACCTGACACACACAGTCTAACACACGAAGCCTAACACACACAGCCCAAAACACACACAGCCTAACACATGCAGCCCAACACACACAGCCAATCAGCCTAATTAACGCCAGTGTGCGGAAGCCTGGGTGTGTTATGTATTAGATAGGTGTGTTTTCTGCAGAGCACGTGTTTTAGGGTCAGGTGGGTTAAAGGCTCCAGGAAATACCTGTTTTCACCCCGAGACACCATTCCGGCCCTGAATTCCAGGATTATGTGAAATTAATTCAGTTTCAGCGGAGTGAGAAACAGATGGCTGTTTCATTCAGGACTCGGGCTGGTTCTGTTGCCTGGCAATCTCTCCCCAAACCCAATCACAGGCCATAAACTGTCACTTAGGGCCGCTGGAATCTCGTTTCGCCCACAACCCCAACCGCGAACGAGGCGGTCTGTCCCTCACACCCCCAGTGCAGGAGCTCCTCTACTCAGACCAGCTAAGACCTTCAGGGCTTGGGCAGGTCTCCTCAGCGAGAGGAGCCGCCCTCGTTCCCCAGACAGAGCATCTGCTCCCAGTGAGGCTTTAACTGTCCTCCTCCCGGAACCAGGGGACCTCTACTCCACACACACTGGCTGATCAGAACAGCAGCGCCGCAGCTTAACCTCGGTATATGGAGTCAGAGGGTCAGACAGACAGACAGACTGACACAGACGGACACAGACACAGACGGACACAGACACACAGACAGACAGACTGACACAGACGGACACAGACAGACAGACTGACACAGACGGACACAGACACAGACAGACAGACAGACAGACTGACACAGACGGACACAGACACACAGACGGACACAGACACACAGACAGACAGACTGACACAGACGGACACAGACACACAGACGGACACAGACACAGACAGACAGACTGACACAGACAGACAGACTGACACAGACAGACAGACTGACACAGACGGACACAGACACAGACAGACTGACGGTCAGACATTGTATATACAGACATGCACATATGAACAGACAGAGAGACACATATACAGTATGTATTAGTGATATACAGTATGTATTAGTGGCAGTATGTATTAGTGATATACAGTATGTATTAGTGGCAGTATGTATTAGTGATATGCGTATGTATTAGTGGCAGTGTGTATTAGTGATATTCAGTATGTATTAGTGGCAGTATGTATTAGTGATATGCAGTATGTATTAGTGGCAGTATGTATTAGTAATATTCAGTATGTATTAGTGGCAGTATGTATTAGTGATATACAGTATGTATTAGTTATATACAGTATGTATTAGTGATATACAGTATGTATTAGTGGCAGTATGTATTAGTAATATTCAGTATGTATTAGTGGCAGTGTGTATTAGTGATATTCAGTATGTATTAGTAGCAGTATGTATTAGTGATATTCAGTATGTATTAGTGATATACAGTATGTATTAGTGGCAGTATGTATTAGTAATATTCAGTATGTATTAGTGGCAGTGTGTATTAGTGATATTCAGTATGTATTATTAGCAGTATGTATTAGTGATATTCAGTATGTATTAGTGATATACAGTATGTATTAGTGGCAGTATGTATTAGTGATATTCAGTATGTATTAGTGGCAGTGTGTATTAGTGATATTCAGTATGTATTAGTAGCAGTATGTATTAGTGATATTCAGTATGTATTAGTGATATACAGTATGTATTAGTGGCAGTATGTATTAGTGATATTCAGTATGTATTAGTGGCAGTATGTATTAGTGATATGCAGTATGTTTTAGTGGCAGTATGTATTAGTGGCAGTATGTATTAGTGATATACAGTATGTATTAGTGGCAGTATGTCTAAGTAATATTCAGTATGTATTAGTAGCAGTATGTATTAGTGATATTCAGTATGTATTAGTGATATTCAGTATGTATTAGTGGCAGTATGTATTAGTGATATACAGTATGTATTAGTGGCAGTATGTATTAGTGATATTCAGTATGTATTAGTGATATTCAGTATGTATTAGTGATATTCAGTATGTATTAGTGGCAGTATGTATTAGTGATATGCAGTATGTATTAGTAGCAGTATGTATTAGTGATATTCAGTATGTATTAGTGGCAGTATGTATTAGTAATATTCAGTATGTATTAGTGGCAGTATGTATTAGTGATATTCAGTATGTATTAGTGATATACAGTATGTATCAGTGGCAGTATGTATTAGTGATATACAGTATGTATTAGTGGCAGTATGTATTAGTGATATTCAGTATGTATTAGTGGCAGTATGTATTAGTGATATTCAGTATGTATTAGTGATATTCAGTATGTATTAGTGGCAGTATGTATTAGTAATATTCAGTATGTATTAGTGGCAGTATGTATTAGTGATATTCAGTATGTATTAGTGATATTCAGTATGTATTAGTGGCAGTATGTATTAGTGATATTCAGTATGTATTAGTGATATACAGTATGTATTAGTGGCAGTATGTATTAGTGATATTCAGTATGTATTAGTGATATTCAGTATGTATTAGTGGCAGTATGTATTAGTGATATTCAGTATGTATTAGTGATATTCAGTATGTATTAGTGGCAGTATGTATTAGTGATATTCAGTATGTATTAGTGATATACAGTATGTATTAGTGATATACAGTATGTATTAGTGGCAGTATGAGTGATATTCAGTATGTATTAGTGATATTCAGTATGTATTAGTGGCAGTATGTATTAATGATATTCAGTATGTATTAGTGATATTCAGTATGTATTAGTGGCAGTATGTATTAGTGATATTCAGTATGTATTAGTGATATACAGTATGTATTAGTGATATACAGTATGTATTAGTGGCAGTATGTATTAGTGATATTCAGTATGTATTAGTGATATTCAGTATGTATTAGTGGCAGTATGTATTAGTGGCAGTATGTATTAGTGATATACAGTATGTATTAGTGATATACAGTATGTATTAGTGGCAGTATGTATTAGTGATATTCAGTATGTATTAGTGATATTCAGTATGTATTAGTGATATTCAGTATGTATTAGTGGCAGTATGTATTGAAGGCCTTGGCGGGTTCCTCTCTGTTTCTCCCTTCACTAAAGGCGGGAGTTTACAGGAACAGCAGGCAGGCCTCATCACCCGCGGAACAACACAGGAATGCATTGTATGTGTTAGAGAGACAGGGCAGACGGGCGAAATAGTGCCTAAGTTAATTAAAATGTGTCCCATATCGCTTTTCCTCACTGCACGTGTCGAGCTGCTCCACAAGGAGCTCAGGAATATTTCCTGGAGCTAAGATCGGAGCAGAGAGGCTCGAGTAGGGGCGATTTCCCTCTCTGAAAAAGCCCACAGTCACTCTCATACAAGTGAGCCGCGGAAGGATCTCTGAGGTTGTCGGTCTGCGCTTCGTCTCTGAAAGCACACACAGTAAATTGAAGCACGGATCGGTGGTAAAACCCGGAGTGGACTTTGATGTTATCGAGAGGAAAAGCCCACACGGAACAGAACACAGACTCTGTTCTGCGCCGGCTCCGCTCCTTCTGGGGCCATCTGACCGCGGACACAGAACCGAACCGGGTTTATTCGCTTTGCAGCTCGTTTAGCTGTGTTTCTCCCGTGTTCAGTCCGGACTGCAGCTGCGCCTCCTGGGATCCGGATCGGCTCCTCTGACCTCCACACTCATCTGATAGCAGTGCTGGAGTCATGGAGAGAACTGAGCGCAGAGTGGAAGTCAGGATCCACCTGGATGGGAGATATTCCACATGTACTGTAGATCTTAGGCTGCCTGTACAAACCATCAGCAGACATGATCAGAACTCCTGCGGTCCACTCCACACACTTTACCCACCGCCTCGTATCAGTTACAGGAGATCAGTAATACCCCACGGTACGAGGACACACACACCTACAGCATGTATACTCTATACGTTATATACTCTATACATTATATACACAATACATCATATACACTATACAGTATATACACCATACATTATATACACAATACATCATATACACTATACAGTATATACACCATATATTATATACTCTATACATTATATATACTATACATTATATATAAGATATATACTCTATACATTATATACACTATACAGTATATACAGTACACAGTATATACTCTATACATTATATACACCATACATTATATACTCTATACATTATATACACCATATACATTATATACACGATACGTTATATACACTATACATTATATACTCTATACAGTATATACACTATACAGTATATACTATACATGATATACACTATACATCATATACTCTATACATGATATACATTATACAGTATATATTCTATACATTATATACACTATACATGATATACACTATACAGTATATAATCTACATTATATACTCTATACATTATATACACTCTAGATGATATACTCTATATATAACTACCTAATACACACATGGAGTAACGAATACTTAAAGGGCCACTCCACCACTTTAATGAACTCTGCAGCAGTAGACAGGTCCGAGGTGAGCTGAGGCGTTCCGACTGGTTTGGTGTGAAACTCTTTGTTGAGTCAGGATGTGTTCACAGTGGTGCTGATAGTGACCAGACGCCGAGCCCCGGTTCCTATCCAAACCGGTACGCTTTAAATCATCAGGCTGCTCCGAATGTGTGGATCTGATCAGTTGATTCTGCAGAACCTTTGAAAGGCTGTTGGAGTTCCCCTTTAACCCCTCGACTGCTTTACTGCTGTATTCACTCCATCGTCATCATGTGGTGGTATGGTGGGGGTATGAGTTCTAGGCAGCTTCTGTCTGGTGCTAGAAGGCCGGACCCCCTCAGTAACTGTGGTAGGACCGAGAGGACAGAGGAGGGAGGGAAGGGTGGGAAGTAATTAGGGTTCTAGGATGTCCCTCATGTGTGTACCACCCCAAACCCCAGGGTTCCACCGTTAAACATGCCTTCTACTGTGTGTCTGGAGGCTCTGGTCCTGAGTCCTGCACGTTCACCACGCAGACCGTCAGTGCTGTGGGTTCTTAGTAT
The DNA here is from genome assembly GCA_024036415.1 of Prochilodus magdalenae. Taxonomy (NCBI): domain Eukaryota; kingdom Metazoa; phylum Chordata; class Actinopteri; order Characiformes; family Prochilodontidae; genus Prochilodus; species Prochilodus magdalenae. Next base: position 18,624 of record JAMWET010003197.1, on the reverse strand, counting down.
TCGTGAGTGAGCTCTGGTCCGGGGTCCGGGGTCTGGGTTTCTGCTGCCAGGATAATTGGATGCCAGGACTGTACACGGAATTATTCCCATTAATATTTGTCAGGTATTCGGGATTCCCTGCCAGATCCTGCCGTCGCCTGTTGCCTGGCTGCTGCTATTCTGGCTCGGCGAATTTGTGCCAGCGCCATGCCTCTCTGGCACCGCGGCCGGCAGACGGGCTCTGGTGAGAATACCACCCCCCACGCGTTCTGAGGGGAATTCAATCACACGTCGGGAGGTCTCTGAGCTCGGTGCCAGTGTGCCACTGTGTTAGGGAGATGAGGTGTTGGGTGTTTGATCCAAACCTGAGCAGGGCTTTTCTGGAAAGGAACGCCAGCAGGGAGGTGCGGTTTGTTGACTCCAGAGCGTTTGGGCCCAGAACCTGAGAGCAGCTTCTGGCAATAAGGGAGCTTTGGTCATCTCGTTACGGGGGGACCTAACCCTTCAGCCATCCCACCCCCAACACCCTCGGTTAACAACAACCTGCAAAAGCAACACCTTAGCAGCCACCTCAGACACCCAAACACATTCAGTGGTGTTGAGGTTCTGGACTCAGTCCATGGTTCTGAGAACACCAGCAGCTTCTGTGTTGGATGTGTGGGTCTCCTTTTCTCAGTGAGGAGCTTCTCGAACAGCTACACCTCCTTTCAGACCTCCATAGTGTGGATGTTCTCAGATCTGCGGTAGGAGTGGAGCTGGATGTCCTCCTCTCTCGCAGATGAAGATGGTGGTGGGTTTTCCAGGTCTTCCAGGTTCCATTTCCTCTGGAGCTCTTCATCAGCTTTAGGATTTTTGTTGATGTTGAGGTTCTTCCGCCGTGTGCAGGTCCGTATCTTCTGTCTGATCTCACAAACTTCTCCTGAAAATGAAGGAAATGTACCTAATGGACTTTTGGCTGGGAAACAGATAAAGGAATGGTGGTCTGGAGAGGAGATTCGTTCGCCGGCTCGTATCACAGAGAGCCTCTTATCAAACAGCGCTGATGTCACAGAGCAGCACTGACGGCCTCAGAACGTCGAGCCTCTGATAGAAAGGTCAGCCTTCACTCACGCTGCGCTGTTCTGATCCTGAACATATTAACACGTCGCCTGAGTTCTGGTTCATACTGACACCCCCCTCAGAAGCCCCCCAGACGCAGCATAACGGTGGTAATCTACAGTGACCTCAGATCAAAGGCACCGATACAGAGAACCCATTAATAACCTGGTTCTGTATTTAATAGATCTTTATTAATGAAGTAAATTGATCAGAGGTGTGATTTTGTGTACGGTGTAGCAGAGACGTCTGTGTACGGTGTAGCAGAGACGTCTGTGTACGGTGTAGCTGAGACGTCTGTGTGCGGTGTAGCAGAGACATCTGTGTAGGGTGTAGCAGAGACGTCTGTGTACGGTGTAGCTGAGACGTCTATGTACGGAGTAGCTGAGACGTCTGTGTACGGTGTAGCAGAGACGTCTATGTACGGTGTAGCAGAGACATCTGTGTACGGTGTAGCTGAGACGTCTGTGTACGGTGTAGCAGAGACGTCTGTGTACGGTGTAGCAGAGATGTCTGTGTACGGTTCTGTGTACGGTGTAGCAGAGACGTCTGTGTACGGTGTAGCAGAGACGTCTGTGTACGGTGTAGCAGAGACGTCTGTGTACGGTGTAGCTGAGACGTCTGTGTACGGTGTAGCAGAGACGTCTGTGTACGGTGTAGCTGAGACGTCTGTGTACGGTGTAGCAGAGACGTCTGTGTACGGTGTAGCTGAGACGTCTGTGTACGGTGTAGCTGAGACGTCTGTGTACGGTGTAGCAGAGACGTCTGTGTACGGTGTAGCAGAGACGTCTGTGTACGGTGTAGCTGAGACGTCTGTGTACGGTGTAGCAGAGACGTCTGTGTACGGTGTAGCTGAGACGTCTGTGTACGGTGTAGCAGAGACGTCTGTGTACGGTGTAGCAGAGACGTCTGTGTACGGTGTAGCAGAGACGTCTGTGTACGGTGTAGCTGAGACGTCTGTGTACGGTGTAGCAGAGACGTCTGTGTACGGTGTAGCTGAGACGTCTGTGTACGGTGTACGAGACATTTGTGTAGCAGAGACGTCTGTGTACGGTGTAGCAGAGACGTCTGTGTACGGTGTAGCTGAGACGTCTGTGTGCGGTGTAGCAGAGACGTCTGTGTACGGTGTAGCTGAGACGTCTGTGTACGGTGTAGCAGAGACATCTGTGTAGGGTGTAGCAGAGACGTCTGTGTACGGTGTAGCTGAGACGTCTATGTACGGAGTAGCTGAGACGTCTGTGTACGGTGTAGCAGAGACGTCTATGTACGGTGTAGCAGAGACATCTGTGTACGGTGTAGCTGAGACGTCTGTGTACGGTGTAGCAGAGACGTCTACTGGAGTTAGCATGCCTAACCAGCTAGCCCCGGCCATCCTGTCTGTAATACCTCTCTGTACCCGAGGAGGTGATAGTGAGCCACTGTAGCGCTGTAGGAGTGGAGTCAGTCCAACATGAGAGGGTGGAGAAGTAGCGCTGCTGCCCCAACGGCGTATTCTAGCCTCCATCAGTCACGGTGAAGGAGCTGCTCCCGGTTAGATCATTAAAGGGCAGGTAGAGAACGAGAGGAGCAGGAAACACAACCATGGCTGAAGCTCCTTGTGCGTGAATACCGTCTCTAACCCTGGCGCCACCGTCGCCGCTGTTCCGCTCTCGGAAAGAAACCATGTTCAGCAGCACACAGAAGGAGTGATATAAACAGAAGCAGAGTGTGTGTGTATGTGTGTGTGTGTGTATGTGTGTGTATGTATCACACATACACACACACACACACGCACACACACACACATAAATAAATATTATTGATAATAAAAGTTACATTGATTAAAAAATACTAAGTAACCTGAAAGTAAGTAACCTAAATAAACACGCCCCCCCCCCCTCTTTGTCATGTCTGGCTAACACACTGGCTGCCAACCCCCCCACCCCCAGCCCAGCTGTCGGCAGTTACATAACCGCGCGGTGTTGGGGGGCTCGGCAGCGGGCTTTGTGTTGCTGTCAGTGACTGTGATTGTGGCTGAGATTAAGCGGCGGGTGAGGAGACACTCTGAAGGGGTTTGTACCTGCTCCCCAACCGCGCTAAACACAGCCAGCACGCGCAGACCACCGCGCACAGCGGACCCTCGGCCTGCTCACTCCTCTGCCTCACTCTCTGACTGGTGTGCAGTTTTAAATGTCTGGGTTACATTAAAGGGTTAAATCCAGCCAGGAGCAGCCAGAACTCTGGGCACCCGCAACACACTCCCTCTGCTCACTCTCTATACACTCTATACGCCCTCTATACACCCTCTATACACCCTCTATACACTCTACACACTCTCTATACACTCTACACACTCTCTATACACTCTAAACACTGTCTATACACTCTACACACTCTCTATACACTCTATACACTCTCTATACACTCTATACGCCCTCTATACACTCTATACACCCTATATACACTCTAAACACTGTCTATACACTCTACACACTCTCTATACACTCTAAACACTGTCTATACACTCTACACACTCTCTATACACTCTATACACTCTACACTCCCTCTACTCACCCTATATACACTCTCTATACACTCTACACACTGTCTATACACTCTACACACTCTCTATACACTCTATACACTCTACACTCCCTCTACTCACCCTATATACACTCTCTATACACTCTACACACTCTCTATACACTCTACACACTGTCTATACACTCTACACACTCTCTATACACTCTATACACTCTACACTCCCTCTACTCACCCTATATACACTCTCTATACACTCTACACACTGTCTATATACTCTATACACCCTCTTTACACGCTCTATACACTCTACACTCCCTCTACTCACACTATTTACACTCTATACACCCTCTATACACTCTATACACCCTCTATACACCCTCTATACACTCTACACACCCTCTATACACTCAGAGTCAGAACTGTTCAAAGTGGTGATGAGTGGAACCAGACATCCACTACCAAAGCTCCCTCACAGAAAGCAGACACAGTGAGCCCTGGTTCCATTCTCCACCACAGTAAGAACATCTGAGTCTCTACAACCAACCAGTTCACACCAAACCGCTCTGAGTGACATACCGGAGTGAAGCTCCGTCTTAGCAGCATCTTGGTCTCCTCACGGCTGTTGTTGTGTTTCCCTGGTGGTCATTAGGAGCTGGAGCATTAGAAACTGGGACTGGGAGGTTCTAAAGAACTGGGTTCCTTTGTCATCTATTCCGTTGTCTGTTTCAGTGTGGGGTAGATGGCAGCCTCTGTGGGTTCTACTCCTAAAGGCTAGGACCTTCCTGTGCTTCTAGTACACGTGCATTAATAAGAGGATTATTGGACTCGAAACTAGAAACATGGAGCGCCGGACCCGGAGCACCGTCCGATTATAGCGGGGGCCCCTGATTTCCTCTGCCTGGTCGTTTAAGGGACGGAGCACCACCAGAAGAACATCCTCACCATCCTCGTCACGTGTGCAGACATGGCTGGGAACAGTGTTTGGTGCTAACTCGCGCGTGTGGAGACGGGCGGATTCTTGGGGCGTCTGTGATGGTGCCGGGATCCAGGCCGGCTTTTCCGTCTCTCCCCCAGTGGAACAGGGAGCCAAGCCTTACATTAAACCTGTTTCTGCATAACCCGGGCCTCTGTGTTTTTTCTAGGCTGCTAGGGCCTCTCTCTGCTCTCGCGCACTCGCTCCCTCTTTCTCGCAGAGCAAGTGCCTTATACAGGCAAATCCAGCCTCAGAGAGGTCTCCCGCTCTCTCTGCTCCTCACCCAGAACAATCACCCACGGGAACAGGGGGCACTCTCAGACTAATGGAGACCCTTCGCCGCTGATTACGCCCACTGATATATCATCCTGCATGACGTGGAGCTGTCTTTGTTTCACTGTACAGCATTCCCAATTTCCAAACCAACAGAATTCCCACTGAAGGACAGCAGCTGGTACTTTAAAGCCCACTGTTTTATTCCGGATGAGTTTTCCCCCCGGGGTCCGCTTTCCCAGCTCCTAGTCTCGCTTCATCCCCTAAACCGCCTGTGTGTGTTACTGTGCCTTTAAGACTGATATGCTATATATGCAACTGATCTCTGTTCTGATTGGCTCATCCACAAAGCAGTCTGGGCTGACACACTGAAACTTATATAACTTCAGGCTGAATGGGTGGAGCTAAACATCTATAGGTGGAATGGGTGGAGCTAAACTTCTATAGGTGGAATGGGTGGAGCTAAACTTCTATAGGTGGAATGGGTGGAGCTAAACTTCTATCGGTGGAATGGGTGGAGCTAAACATCTATAGGTGGAATGGGTGGAGCTAAACTTCTATAGGTGGAATGGGTGGAGCTAAACTTATATTGGTGGAATGCTGCAGGGTGAACGGGGCAGGGCTAAACTGCGGTAGGCTGAATGGGTGGAGTTGAATGGGCAGGGCTAAACTGCGGTAGGCTGAATGGGTGGAGTTGAATGGGCAGGGCTAAACTGTGGTAGGCTGAATGGGTGGAGCTGAATGGGCAGGGCTAAACTGGTGGGCTGAATGGGTGGAGCTGAATGGGCAGGGCTAAACTGTGGTAGGCTGAATGGGTGGAGCTGAATGGGCAGGGCTAAACTGTGGTGGGCTGAATGGGTGGAGCTGAATGGGCAGGGCTAAACTGCGGTGGGCTGAATGGGCAGGGCTAAACTGTGGTAGGCTGAATGGGTGGGGCTGAATGGGCAGGGTTAAACTGTGGTAGGCTGAATGGGCAGGGCTAAACTGCGGTGGGCTGAATGGGTGGAGCTGAATGGGCAGGGCTAAACTGTGGTAGGCTGAATGGGCAGGGCTAAACTGCGGTGGGCTGAATGGGTGGAGCTGAATGGGCAGGGCTAAACTGCGGTGGGCTGAATGGGTGGAGCTGAATGGGCAGGGCTAAACTGCGGTAGGCTGAATGGGTGAATATGGTAATGAGCTCTTGTGACGTCACAGGAGCAGGTTTTCCGGGGTGCGGGGAGTTTCTGTGTGTGGGATGTGGGGGCGGGACTGTAAACACGCCACGTTAAACTCTACTGTAAGGTGTTCTCCATGAGAGGGGCCTTTAAAGCGCCCTCCTGCGCACCACGGGAAAGTAAAGCATTCCTGTGAATATGTAATACGGAACGCCGTGGCGCTCCGAGACCCGCTGCCGTCCCTGACTGTGCTCTTTGAAGGCTTTTTTATTGTTACAGCTTCAGTGCGGATCGCTGGTGCGGCGCCCGCTGCTATCAAAGAGCGCTGATATCTAAAACACGGTGTTCTTTTCTCCCTCAACCGGCAGGAAGGAAAACTCCGCGTACCTGCAGGGAACGCCGTTTACAGATAGGAGCGGGAGACGCTGCTGCCAGTCACAGACTGTTTGTTCCAGAGGATGCTGTTTGTTTATGTGCCGCTGCGCGGTGACCCGGTCAGAGACTGCACCGACATCTGCTCATCAACGCGTCAAGGCCTGGTTCTGTGTCTGAGCATGATTACGCCACCATGACATGTGCCAAGCAGGCCTTCGGTTGGCACTCTGGAGCGGGCTTCATGCCCTCTGCCGGGCTCCGCGTGTGAGGGTCGGGTGCCAGCAGTGAGTTAATGCCCGATTAGCCCGGAGCGGCGTTCGGCCCAGCAGTGTCCCCCAAGGTTCCAATTCTAGGGTTCACTCCAAACGCACACGCACCCTTTCCAAAAATAACATATGTCCGAGGTCTGGCCCGACATTCCGGTCTTGGAAGGAGCCACATTCAGCAGATTTGTGTGTTAAACACTTGCTCAGTTTAATACCTGGCAGCTAGCGGGCCCCTCCGACTCCGACGGGGCTTATATCTCTGACCTCATCACTCACCACAATTCCTTAGCAAACAATTCCGGGTTAACCATGTGCTGCTTCGCAGTTCCTGAAGTGTTGGGATTGTGTGTGAAATGCAAATTGAACACCACACAGGGATTACAGATGCTGTTTCTGTATCACAGCTGGACGTGAGCTACAGCAGTCCATCCAGAAAACCTCAACCCTGCACCGGAATAACTCTGATCCGACTCTTAACAGCAGGTTTTCCTTCCGCCACCTTTTCTACACATTTTGAAAATTCCACCCAAAAATACGTCCAAATATTACAAAGGGGCTTTATTCCGGAACAAGGTGGAAAAGTGGGAATATCTCTGAAGCTCAAACGGGAAAAGATCATGGAAAAGTCTTTCACAGTTAATTAGGAAGTCATGTGATTTTGTTCCACCTGATCTTATCGTTCACCACCGTAGACTGCTTACACCACGACCCCACACTCCGCACACAGGCCCCGCTCGTATAACACAGTCAAGATTCTCTTATCATGGACGTGGCCTTTTCCGATCACAGAGCCCAGCTTTCCAGTGGCTGTTTTCCACATTCTGAAATGCCCTGAAACACGGATCAGTCCACTCCCAGAACAGTCCACTCCCAGAACAGTCCGCTCCCAGAACAGTCCGCTCCCAGAACAGTCGGCTCCCAGAACAGTCCACTCCCAGAACAGTCGGCTCCCAGAACAGTCAGCTCCCAGAACAGTCCTCTCCCAGAACAGTCGGCTCCCAGAACAGTCGGCTCCCAGAACAGGCAGCTCCCAGAACAGTCCACTCCCAGAACAGTCCGCTTCCAGAACAGGCAGCTCCCAGAACAGGCAGCTTCCAGAACAGGCAGCTCCCAGAACAGTCCGCTCCCAGAACAGTCGGCTCCCAGAACAGTCGGCTCCCAGAACAGTCCACTCCCAGAACAGTCCGCTCCCAGAACAATCCGCTACCAGAACAGTCTTCTCCCAGAACAGTCTGCTTCCAGAACAGTCCACTCCCAGAACAGGCAGTTCCCAGAACAGGCAGCTCCCAGAACAGTCCGCTCCCAGAACAGTCCACTCCCAGAACAGTCCGCTCCCAGAACAGTCCACTCCCAGAACAGTCCACTCCCAGAACAGTCCGCTTCCAGAACAGGCAGCTCCCAGAACAGTCCGCTCCCAGAACCCCAGTTTTTAGTTTAGGCCTCGTACTGAGACCGACCCCACCTGCATGATGCTAAGTTGTGCTAGCACCACTACTGGGTTCCTAATAGTATGTTAGCACTGAAGTAACTCTGGTATGCATAAACATGTTCGAGGTTCTAGATAAAAGTCATTTGGATCTTATAAAACTCAGAACCTGCTTAGATTACAACTTGCATAAACAGACAGTGATGTATCTAGAACCTCCAGAAGAACTAGAAGTGATGTTGGTCGGTTTGACTGGTCGTTCCTCTGTCACTGTCTGTTGGTGACAGTGGTTACCGGGAAGGCCGGAAGGTTCCGCGCTGATCAGGATGTGCAAGTCTAAGCTCAGAGGCAGGAGGGCGAATGCAGAGAAGAGTTTGGGGGCGTGGCCAGACGGCAGCAGCCAAAAGGCCAATCTCCTTCATCAGCATTTCAATGAGTGGAATTAGAAACCCTACTCCACCCACCCCTCACCTTGTCCAGCCTTGTCCCCAGGGCAATAATCAACCACTGTTACAGCCCCCACACCCCACCCTCGTCCCTAAACCCCTCAAGGAGACCACCGGCCTCCCTGAAGGGCTGCCACAAAGCCAGCCGCAGGTTTTGTTTTCACAGTTGACTGGTGGGTGGTGTAAATTCCCTGGTATGGGTGTTCGGGGTCATGCCTGAAGTGTGCCGCCCCACACGGGGCCACAGCCCACCACCGCTTACTGACACAGCGCGGCTAGACCTGCTCAGAGAGCCCTCAGTGACGACTACACAGCGCTGGAGGTGCTGCCTCGCTACTGGGCTGAGCGGCCGGGCTGTGTACACCTGTGGAACCGAACGTCCCTCGGGAGAGCAGCCACCCTCTCTCTCTCTCTCTCTCTTCATCTCTCTCTCTCTCTCTCTCTCTCTCTCTCTCTCTCTCTCTCTCTCTCTCTCTCTCTCTCTCTCTCCACTCTCTCTGTCTCTCTCTCTCTCTCTCTCTCTCTCTCTCTCTCTCTCTCTCTCTCTCTCTCTCTCTCTCTGTCTCTCTCTCTCTCTCTCTCTGTCTCTCTCTGTCTCTCTCTCTCTCTCTCTCTCTCTCTTCATCTCTCTCTCTATCTCTCTCTCTCTCTCTCTCTCCACTCTCTCTCCACTCTCTCTCTCTCTCTCTCTTCATCTCTCTCTCTCTCCACTCTCTCTTTCTCTCTCTCTTCATCTCTCTCTCTCTCTCTCTCTCTCTCTCTCTCTCTCTCTCTCTCTCTCTCTCTCTCTTCATCTCTCTCTCTCTCCACTCTCTCTCTCTCTCTCTTCATCTCTCTCTCTCTCTCTATCTCTCTCTCCACTCTCTCTCCACTCTCTCTCCACTCTCTCTGTCTCTCTCTCTGTTTCTCTCTCTCTGTCTCTCTCTCTGTTTCTCTCTCTCTCTCTCTCTCTCTGTCTCTCTCTCTCTCTCTCTCTCTCTCTGTCTCTCTCTGTGTCTCTCTCTGTCTCTCTCTGTCTCTCTGTTTCTCTCTCTCTCTCTGTCTCTCTCTCTCTCTCTCTCTCTCTGGCTCTGCTTACACAGCAGATAAGATAGGGTCTGAGCAGGAGCGCCTGTGAGTGCACACTGTCGTCCCTCCTCACCCAGGAGTGACAGAGCGGCGGAGTGGACGGTGTAGCTGGAGTGGGTGTTTTACTGACCGCTGAGACCCTCACCGTCTCACCGAATGTGAGGAGGTACATTTTCAGAGGAGCTAAACTGAGACAGAACCTCCTCGGTTACTGAGCGTTTCACAGCAACCTGGACCACTCAGAACCATACTGGACCACTCAGAACCACACTGAACCACACAGAACCACACTGGACCACTCAGAACCACTCTGTACGATTCTGAACGGTCCGGGAGGACTGCGCTGAGGCGGGTCTGAGACATACCGCCCTGTGGTCCTCGCTCCGGAGGAAGCGCCTCTGTGTGGGTTTGGAAATGGAGGGATTTTCGAGAAGGCCAGGTGAGTCAGGACCGCAGGGGGAGAAGGGGGAGAGGAGGAGGAGCCGGAGGAGACTGAGGCCCGTTAGCCCTGTGAGGAAGTGCGCCGGGCTGGACGTTACCGTCTCCGCTGGACTGTTTCACCTTTCGGAGAGGGAGGACTCTCAGCTGGAGAGACGAGGCGCGCTGGGCTCCCGCCGCGTCTGTGAAGGAGATTTAATGACCACTTAGCATTCAGCGATAAAGCTGTCAGAGCTGCGCTCCGGAGTCCAGCGCCGATAGTAACGACCGGAATACCACCCCAGCCCACATCACCTCTCTGCTAAGATCCGATTCATAATAATAAAAAATAATAATAAAAACAATAATAAAATAATAATTAAAATAATAGTAATAATAATGCTAATAATAATAATAATGATACTAATACTACTAATAACAATAATGTTATTATTAATAATAATAATAATGATGATGATGATGATGATGATGATAATAATGCTAATAATAATAATAATAACGATAATAATGTTTATAATAATAATAATAATGATAATAATAATAATAACGATAATAATGTTTATAATAATAATAATAATAATAATAATAATAACGATAATAATGTTTATAATAATAATAATAATGATAATAATAATAACGATAATAATGTTTATGATAATAATGATAAATAATAGTGATGATAATGCTGATATCGGGGCGTGTAATACCTGGAATGTTGTGTGGATGTGGATAACGCAGGTATCTGAGCGTTCCCTTCTCGGAGGAGTCCAGGACTGTGCTGCGTTAGTCGAACACATCAGGACCGGCTCCAAGGGACAGCTGTGGGCCAAGCGCAGCATGGTGGTGCCGGCAGCGCACATGCCTGGGGATGTTTTCCTGACATGGCATCTCGGACCAGGAGTCTCTGAGCACCAGCGAGATTAGGTGCCCTGTACATGTTGAGGTGCCCCCTGATGGTAACAGTGGGACCTACCAGCTGGATAATACCGCACCTCTCGGTCAAGGGTGGTGCATGTGTGGTGGTCAGTGTGGTGGTCAGAGTGGTGGTCAGGGTGGTGGTCAGGGTGGTGGTCAGGGTGGTGGTCAGTGTGGTGGTTAGAGTGGTGGTCAGTGTGGTGGTCAGAGTGGTGGTCAGGGTGGTGGTCAGTGTGGTGGTCAGAGTGGTGGTCAGGGTGGTGGTCAGTGTGGTGGTCAGTGTGGTGGTCAGTGTGGTGGTCAGAGTGGTGGTCAGGGTGGTGGTTAGTGTGTTGGCCATGCTGGGGGCCAGTGTGGTGGTCGACTGGTGGCCATGCCGGGGCGCAGTGGGTGGTGTGGACCCGCGGGTGGTGTATGTGGGATTAGCTGAGGTTGTACTGCAGGCCTCAGAGTGGCAGTTCCTTCCTGAGCGCGCTCCAGACTGCATGTTCCGCAGCTGCCCAGCGACCTGCTGGAAGAGGCCCAACCACGCGCGAGTGCGCGAGTGTGCGAGTGTGCACATGTGCAGGGAAGTTCTCGGGGGGGCGTGTCCTGTGGCAGTTCCTGTGAGCCGCGCTGCTCAACCGGCATGAATGAAATCCGAGGGGGGTGGAGGGGTGGAGGAGAGGGGGAGGGGCAGCCGCTCTAATGCGTGTGTGTTCCTGTTCCTCCAGACCTGACTCCACTCTCGTTAGGAAATTCCACTCCACATTACTGGGTTGCCGTGGCGATTGCATGGCTCCTGTCCCGGACTGGTTCCCATGAGAGTGAAAAAAGAGAAGGAGTGAATTTTCATGTCATTCATTTCATTTCGGACTTTCTCAGGCCGACACCCCCCCCCCTCCGCAGCGCGAGACCACCCGCCGCTTATCTGACAGTCTGCGCTGATAACCACTCCAGATCACTCAGAAGCCCCGTGTGCAAAAGTCTGTGCCCCCAGTCATATACCACGTGCTCCCCGGTTAATGCACCATAGCAGCTACACCGGAACATCACCTTCACAAACTCCACCCAGATAACCCCAGACACATTCAGTGGTGTTGAGGTTCTAGACTCTGGGGTGGTCAGTCCATTGTTCTGAGAACACCAGCAGTCCCCTTTTCTCAGTGAGGAGCTCCTCCTCCTTTCAGACCTCCATAGTGTTGAGGAGGTGTCTTCTCCCAGTGGTTCTCAGGTCTGAAGTGGAGCTGGATGTCCTCCTCTCTCAGAGATGAAGGTGTTGTTTATCTGATGGTGGTCTATGGGGTGTTTCAGGTGGTTGTTAGAAGTCCTGTTTTTCTGGAGCTTTGATCTTTCTCCTTCCCTGTGCCGGGGACCAAACCCTATGGAACCTCCTCTCCAGTACCTGCTGACCGTTTCCTGACCGGAGGGTAAATAAACGAGAGTGGCGGCTCTGGCTTTTGCTCAGCGCTGTGTGTTAAACGTCAGTCCTCACTCATTACGCTGATGTGATTTAACCTTTCTCCTCCGACCAGAGAAACCTCAGTGTGGTTAAACACGGCCGCTGTGTGAACTCTCCTCCGCGCTCGGTTTGAAGGGAAGCTGTGAAGGTTCTGGGCCTGAACTCCGCTGTGTGGTTTGACTCGGAGCCTCAGATTCCTGCGCTCTGGTGGAGGAGCCCGTCTGCGGTTTCGCTCTTGTAAGCAGCCGTGGCTCTGTGTGCCGCTTTCTGGGTAGCGTTTATCAAACCTGCTCAGCCGAGCGAGAGCGCAGTCAGGCGGCCCTGGGAATGCCCCGTGAAGAACCTGTGAGAGCCCTTTAGTCAAATCGGCTCCAGTAAGTAGGTCACGCCGGCGTTCCTCTTCATTCAGGAACCGCTGAGTGAGGCTTCAGAGCGCTCCGCTAGAGGACTCCTCGGCTGCCCGGGAGACGTCTCGATAGAGACAGAGATGGAGTCGCTCAGGGAACCGTAGGTGTGGCTCCATATCACAGAAGGTCACCTTCCTGGGAATCCTGGAAGAGCCACCTAGTGGGAAAACTCACTTCCCGCCTCTTCTGAAGGAACGTTTTGTGATGTCACACTGAAGTTATAAGGAGTGCCGTAGCCTGCCCTCTGACTGAGGCACAGCACACTGTAGCCAATCAGAGCAGAGCTCATTTACATAATGAAGGGGAGAGTAACAAAATCGGTCCGTGGAAAGATAAAGAGAGGTTGTTGCTGTAGACTAATGGGTGGAGCAAAACGTCTGTAGGCTGAATGGGTGGGGCTAAAATGTATGTTGACTAAATGGGTGGAGCTAAACAGCTGTGGACTTAGCTGGTGGAACGACAGTGCGGGCGGAGCTAAAGTTCTGTATCCAGATGTGCTGCTCCCCCCGTATGGACCGGCGCGCTGTGAGACGCTGGTGCTGGTTTCTGTGCTACGGGCCCTTTAACCTGCGGAGTCAGCACCCAGCCCTCCCCTCCTCACCCCCCTGCGTGGGCGCTGCGACACACCCCATCTGTGGCACTGAGATGATTTAAGACTGTTTACTTTGCCCCCCTCCACCACCCACCCGCCAGCCTGACCATGATGCATCGCCCACAGACTGCTGCCATGGGGCTTCCCGCTCACCACCACGACAAGCCTGGAACGGAGCCAGGGGGAACCTGGATCAAAATCAACTTTATTCCGGAGATCTACACCCTCCCTAAACACGGAGCATCCCTGGGCGCAAGGGTGGTGAGGAGAGTCCGCGTATCAGCAGAACCTGTAGGTACTGGACCTGTTACTGTAAAGTTCCTCTGGGGTTCCAGGGCAGCACCAGGATCATCTGGATCCGCTGAGGAATCGCCTTCCCATTCACCGATCTGCTTCCCACAGCGTCTACAGCGCTCATCACGGAACACCAAAGCTACTCACACATGCTCTCCGTACATGGGAATTACACTGCGTTAACAGGGTAACTCCACCCATTCAGCCTGCAGAAGTTTAGCTCCACCCATTCAGCCTGCAGAAGTTTAGCTCCACCCATTCAGCCTGCAGAAGTTTAGCTCCACCCATTCAGCCTGCAGAAGTTTAGCTCCACCCATTCAGCCTGCAGAAGTTTAGCTCCACGTATTCAGTCTATAGCAGTTTAGATATACCCATTCAGCCTAGGGCAGCCAATCAGAACAGAGCTCATCTGCATATGCATGTTACAGGCGCAGTAGTCTGTTTGGATGTACAGTAACGTACAGCACATGAATGCCGTGTGCCGGATGAATGCCGGATATGGGATGGAGCGGTGTGGATCGGGAGGCGTGTGCACGTAGGTGTGTGTGATTCATCCTCCTCTCAGAGACGGTGGAGGGCCTGTGGCCGAGCGTCTCTGCTGCTGCACTGCTCTGCCTCTCGGAGCAGAAGCCTGGACTCTCCAGATCTGGTGGGCTTTGTGTTGGAGTCTTAGCATTCAGCTGGAACCAGTCCTCCTTCAGCAGCGTGTGCTGCAGCACGGACGGAGATGGTACACGTCTGGACCGCTCAGTTCCACAGCGTGCTGGTGGGGGTCTTCGCCATATCCCACCGGTTATGATCCGTCCAGAGTAAAGCAGGCCTCATGTTTGCTGCTCAGGACCTCCGGGCTGCTGGCTCCTGCCCCCCGGGCAGTACGCTGTGTATTAGTCAGTGTCTGCAGTGTTTACTCCATTAAAGGAGCAATACATAAGACGATGTAGCCTGTCGAGTTCCTACTCCAGACACTAGGGGGCAGTATATCACCAGAAAGGACTCCTCTGTTTATATCACTACTTCTGTTAGCTGCTGAACGTGGTTTCTCACCTAGTGGGCGGCGATGGCGGTGGTCACTCTCCAGGAGCTTCAGACATGGTTGTGTTTCCTGCTCCTCTCGTTCTCTACCTGCCCTTTAATGATCTAACCGGGAGCAGCTCCTTCACCGTGACTGATGGAGGCTAGAATACGCCGTCGGGGCAGCAGCACTACTTCTCCACCCTCTCATGTTGGACTGACTCCACTCCTACAGCGCTACAGTGGCTCACTATCACCTCCTCGGGTACAGAGAGGTATTACAGACAGGATGGCCGGGGCTAGCTGGTTAGGCATGCTAACTCCAGTAGACGTCTCTGCTACACCGTACACAGACGTCTCAGCTACACCGTACACAGACGTCTCTGCTACACCGTACACAGACGTCTCAGCTACACCCTACACAGACGTCTCAGCTACACCGTACACAGACGTCTCTGCTACACCGTACACAGACGTCTCAGCTACACCGTACACAGACGTCTCAGCTACACCGTACACAGACGTCTCAGCTACACCGTACACAGACGTCTCTGCTACACCGTACACAGACGTCTCTGCTACACCGTACACAGACGTCTCAGCTACACCGTACACAGACGTCTCTGCTACACCGTACACAGACGTCTCAGCTACACCGTACACATAGACGTCTCAGCTACACCGTACCAGACGACACACGAACGTCTCACTAGTGCTACATACACCGTACACAGACGTCTCTGCTACACGTACACAGACGTCTCTCTGCTACACCGTACACAGACGTCTCTGCTACACCGTACACAGACGTCCAGTCCACCGTACTACACTTTTGCTACACCGTACACAGACGTCTCTGCTACACCGTACACAGACGTCTCAGCTACACCGTACACAGACGTCTCAGCTACACCGTACACAGATGTCTCTGCTACACCGTACACAGACGTCTCAGCTACACCGTACACAGACGTCTCAGCTACACCGTACACAGACGTCTCTGCTACACCGTACACAGACGTCTCTGCTACACCGTACACAGACGTCTCAGCTACACCGTACACAGACGTCTCGAGTCTACACCGTAACACAGAGACGTCTGTACTGCTACACCGTACACAGACGTCTCAGCTACACCGTACACAGACGTCTCCGCTACACCCTACACAGACGTCTCTGCTACACCCTACACAGACGTCTCCGCTACACCGTACACAGACGTCTCCGCTACACCGTACACACGACGTTCTCTGCTACAAAAACCGTACACAGACGTCTCAGCTACACAGCGTACCCAGCACTAAGATGCTCACACCCTCTGGACGTCTCAGCTATACCTCCACACTGTCTGGTCCGCATTACCTATGTGGGCTCGTGTGGACTGTTGTCCTGATCTGAAGATTTTGCACATTGCTCCTTTAATCCTGTGTTTGTTTAAACGGACTGATCTGTGATCTGTGATCTGTGATCGTGCGTGTACCCTGTGGTGCTGTGGTTAACGGTCACTGTTATGTAAATGGAGGAGTACTAAGGTTGTGCTAAACGTCAGCTACATGTGGATCCGACATTACGTCTCAGGAGCCGCGGTCGGACGGGTGGATCAAACGTTGGGGGAGACGGCTGGGTGACATGGCCAGCAGCAGCGCTCGTACACCTCACAGCGTCACTGCTGAAGGAGAATAAGAGACGTCTGACAGCTCGCTGTACCCAGCTCCATCCGCACGCCCATGCCACCCATTCCACGGGGCTCACACCGTACACACGTCGCACACTACACACAGATACACACACACACGGCACGACTCGATCTACACACACCACACACAGATACATCTACACCAACACCGTACACAGAACTCCACAAAACACACCGATACACGACACCTTCTGCACACGCAGATACACAAGACACCCGCACACACCGCACACAGATGCACACATCGCCACCACACGACAGCATCACACACGAGATACACACACACCGCACACACACAGATACACACGGACACCACACCACCTGATACACACACACACACACACCCACAATACGACTCCACATTGTTTACACAAACAGATCTGTGACACAGATACGGTGCACACCACCCACTGTGGTATACGTCACATTCAGAATAATGGACAGCACAGGTGACGCTACAGTCCAATGTGGACACAAACAGTACGTATCACACACACACAAGTCACAGGTTGACACCACAGTGAACACGCAGCACACACACACACACTACACACACACAGACTACACACACAGGGATACACACATCGCCGCACAAGCACTACAGATACACACACCACACCGCACACACACAGATACACACACACACCGCACACACACAGATACACACACCACACCACACAGATACACACACCACACCACACACACACAGATACACACACCGCACACACACAGATACACACACCACACCACACAGATACACACAGATACACACACACCGCACACACACAGATACACACACCACCACGGCCGCACACCAACACAGATACACACACTTCAACATCCACAAACACCAAGACCAGATACACACACCACAACACACACACACACACATACACCACACACACACACACACCACACTATACACACCCACATCACCCACACCACACAGATAACACACACGCACCACACACACACACACACATATACACACACGCAACCGCACGATCCATATACACACCCACACACACACACACAGTATTACACACGTTCACACCAGCACATAGTACCAACACGACCACACAGATACACACACACACACAGATACACACACCACACAGATACACACACACACACACACACACACAGATACACACACCACACCACACAGATACACACACACACCACACACACACACACCACCCACGTTATACACAACACCACCGCACATGCACACCAGATACACACCACCACCACCCACACAGATCACACACACAAAACCACATCACCACAGATACACACACACACACACTCACACACACACACACCCACACCACACAGATGCACACACACACCACACACACACACACACAAGATACACACAGCAGACTCACAATCAACACACAACACCCCACACTCACACACAACCACACACCACACCACACACACAACCACACAGATACACACACAACACACACACACCCACGAGATCACACACCACACAGATACAACACACACACCACAGCACACACATATACACAACCCCACACAGATACACAACTACACACACACACACACAGATACACACAAATTCAATTGTCGGCACAGAATCACCACCACACATACACACACACCACACCACCACCAGATATACTCGCACGACCACACACCCACACCACACACACACACACCACACACCCACACCACACAGATACACACACACAGATACACACACACACACACCACACACACACACACAGATACACACACCACACACCCACACTCACACTCACACACCCACACACACACCACACACACACACACACACACACCACACACAGCCTCCCATAGCAAAGTTCTGCTGCTTGTGCAAGCATTGAGAGAGAGAGAGAGAGAGAGAGAGAGAGAGAGAGAGAGAGAGAGGGGGGGGGGGGGTGGGGGGGAGGGGGGGGGGGGGGGGGGGGGGGAGGGGTGGGGGGGGGGGGTGGGGGGGAGGGGTGGGGGGGGGGGGGGGGTGGGGGGAGTAGGTAGGACCAGGGAAAAAAAGGGAGAGGAGGAGGGGGGGACGAACACATCGGGACATACGGGCCGTCGAGGTAGTTGGTTTTGGTGGAGGGTGCGCGAATCAAAGTGCAGGGCTGTTCGCCAGGGCGAGAAGCGGATCGAGCTGCTATGGTGGAGGAGCGCTATTACGTGGACGCATGCGCAGGGGAGGGGGCAAGGGAGGGACCGTAGAGGCGGCTGCGCTAGGGGGC
>JAMWET010003196.1:0-38441 GCA_024036415.1 Prochilodus magdalenae | reverse complement strand
TAGCCCCTGCTGGGTACATTTTGTCCTGTGGCTCCTTGTTTCACCATGGCTTGGGGTTCCACAAACCTCCTTTCTCGTTGAGATGGCGTATGCACAATACACTGTGTTTTTGTAATGATCTGTACTCTCTGTCCTTTTCTTATCTGCTCTCTGCTTGTCCTCTCCTTTTCTTGTCTCATTATTTCTTCCTCTCTTTTCTTCCTCTCTTTTTCTTGTCTCATTAATTCTTCCTCTTTTTTTCCAGTATCTTTTTCTTGTCTCTTTTTCTCCTCCTCCATGCTGATCTTTCTCTGGACCTCCTGGTACATTTCCTCAGTGTAGTATTGACCTCCATTGCACTGGACCATAGTGTCTATTTGTTCCAGCAGTTTGGTGATTTGAGCAGGATTAGCTTCTCTCTTGCTGTTTATAACAGCATATCCTCCTCCAAACTGACTGACAAACTCTTGAATCCTATTATTGTCATAGTATATCGTCCACTGTCTGTTTGTCATTTCTTCTTTTCCAGTGAAGAGCACCATGGTGAACCTCAGAGCTTCTTCTCCCATGTTCTCCTGAATCCACTTCACAGTGTTCCTCTCATCTTCTGTGAATCTCCTCAGTCTGATCAACAGCAGGAAGACGTGAGGACCAGGAGCAGACAGTGAAAGGCATCTCTTTAGTTCTCTTTTATGTTCTTCAGTCAGTAATCTGTTGTTGATTCCTGGAGTGTCGATGACTGAGATGTTTCTGCTGTCCACGCTTCCTCTCTGGATCTCACACTCTGTAGTTTCAGTCTCTCTGAAAGCTTCTCGTCCTAATATAATGTTGCCTGTTGCACTTTTTCCAACAATACTGTGACCCCAAAGCACAATCCGTAGCTCATGAACAACAGGTGAAATAGGCTGTGCTGCTGGGGGGGCAGGGAATGCAGTTTCAACATTGAACCCAGATTTCTTTAATATGGGAAAAAGAAAAGTGACTGTACATAAACATATAAACAACCTGGGCACCTTTGGCAAAATGATTATTATTTGCTGCTGAGATTTGAATAAAAGGGAGCACGTTTTTCTGCAAATGGGAGTGCACTTTATTTTACATGTGACAAAAAAATTGGCAAGGTGGCATGAGCAAAGCTTTGGACTCTCTATTAAGCCAGTACCTAATAATAGCCGGTTTGGAAAGTTTCATAGCTTGAAAGCACTTTTTGTAGCCAGCTAGACTTATTTTCATAATTTTTACCCACTCTTTCTTGCAGAATGTCTCTAGTTCTTCGATATATTCTTGAGCTGTCTTGCAGTGCATATTTAGGATCTGTTCCCAGATTTTCAATTATATGTTACCATCTGACAATTTTTCCATTATATCATGTTTGTGCAAGGAATGCTGCACAGTAGAATTGTGTACCACCACTGCAGTACCAGCTTTCTGCAGGCGCTTTGCTCTCACATTGTGGTTTTGATTTGCTATTCTGACCAGCATACAAGCTGTTCTACATTGGTTCTACATTTGATTTTACAGGTTCTTGTCTTGGATATTATTAGGTGTGTTTTATTTCTTTGTCAGCCTGTCCCTGCCTTGTTGGCACAAAGTAGCTTAATTTCAGGCCTCTAGCAGCTTATAGGAATATAGGACATTTGAGAATCAGAGAACTGGTTATCTGATAATATTGTTATTATTATTTATTATGTGTCACCAGCTGACAATTTTTAATTAAAATTCTTCACCTGCCTAATCAGTCCTAATGACTTAACTGAGGTCTAAACATGTAAAAATTGGATAGTTATTCAAACATTTTCACATACCATAATAGCTTTCTTTAATTAATCAAGTACAAAGTGACTGCACAGAAACAATGTAATTATTAGTTTGTGTTTACTTTTCAGTAATCAAACATAATTTTGCCAAGGATGCTCAAGTCTTTACCACACACTTGTAGGTATACTGCAACTATTCAAGGTAAACGTACCTGCAAATTTTGATGCCATTTTTGTAAAAATCCTCTCAGTCTCTCAGCCACATGTGACTCTATCAAATTCTAGATGTGGAGTGTGGAGAACAAAAAGTGGTTAAAGTAATGAGTTACATGTTACTCGTGATGGTAACACAACACTGTAGAAGATCGAGTGTGTATTAAATTATTGTGAAGGATGTGCAGTTTTTTTTTTTTGGCTAGTTAACTTATTGTACTTAAGCCAAATCTGAAGGAAACACTGGGTAAACTGTACGTGATTAACATGTACATTTACTGTTTAAAGCGTTTGCACAGGGTTCTGTTGTCTGAGTATTTGCTTCTATTCCCATAATAATATAAACAGCATCAACATCACCAGTGCTCATATCAAAATTCTTTATGTGTCCAACTTCATAATTTAACTTTAAAGCATGTTCATGTGGTATGCCCTCGTAGGGACCTCAGTTATCAGGCAAAACAAAGACCATCTGAAACCTTCATTTGAACTGCATTAGATGCAGTTCATTTCAACGCATAACATGATTCTATTAGAAACTACTTTTTTAACCAATTTTAGCCTATAGGGATATTTTATATAGCCAAGTTTTAAAGGTACATTATTTTTTACTTGATTTGGTTTATTGGTATGATTTATAACATGTGTCAGTTATTTAACTCATTAATACAAGCTCTATGAAGTGACTAGCTGACTTCAGTACAATGTGCTATTTATCAGGCTGAAGAGAAGCTAAAGGCTAAAGGCTAAAGTTAGCTTCTTA
The DNA here is from genome assembly GCA_024036415.1 of Prochilodus magdalenae. Lineage (NCBI taxonomy): Eukaryota > Metazoa > Chordata > Actinopteri > Characiformes > Prochilodontidae > Prochilodus > Prochilodus magdalenae. Next base: position 35,729 of record JAMWET010003196.1, on the reverse strand, counting down.
TTTGCCAACGTACTAATTATAAGCGGAAGGTTAACTGTTCCGGTGGCTTTTCTGTATGGATGCAGTTTGGCACGGGCGCTTACAAACCTAGCTAAGCCTGGTATAGATTAGCTAACCATAGTTGAAACCACACAACTGTTCAGTGGTAGATTTTGCCATGTTCCAGTAAACTGTTGCTTAAAAATGCCTGTTTGGACGACAAAGGCCTATATCTTGGATCACAAATGTGAATATCTGGTATTGAAGTGACAGAATCATATATAATATAACAATATAATTGTTTTATGGCACTTTGAACTGTAACCTGCTGGGAATGTAGTTGGTCAGCTAATTGTTCAGGCCATCTCAATACAGGCTCTAACTAACTTCAATAACACCTGTTTAGCTAGACAATGGAACAGAGGTTACTATCACTTTCTGCTGGGGAGGCGCTGTTGGATTGTAGAAATCTATCTATCTATCTATCTATCTATCTATCTATCTATCTATCTATCTATCTATACATTGTCATGATTTCATGATGGAAAGTTATTTTGAAATTTGAATGCAGTTCCTGTTAAACAAGTTGGACCACTTCATTGTTTTACTGAAAACAAACTACACCACATGATAGGTTTGTAATCAGGTGCATAAATTTGGCATTCACTGAATATGAAATAGTAAGTTATCAGAATATAACATTACATGAATAAAAAAAAAAACCCTATGCGGGCAGTTAGGGCAGCAATATAATTTTAACAATTTCTGTTGGTCTATTCATCATAATATTTCAACACAAAGTAAAGTTTTTTTCATATTTTCTAAAATAGTTTTTTTTACAGTGACATTAAACTAATCTGTGCCTTAAAAGCATTTACGCTTAAATCTTTTTACTGATGTGTAAACAGATCCCAAAAAAACTAACACACACATAGTTGTTCCAAAATCAAATGGAGGTCCTGGCAAACCAAGCAGTTTGGAGAGAACATCTGCAGGCAGTCTTTTTGGATATACATTTATTAACTTTACTGGGTTTACTAATTTTTTATTTGTAATACACTGGAGGTTAAACCAGGAGCTCCTTCTCAAATTACCTGCGGTGATATGAATCTGTTCCTAGTTCTCACAACAGGCAGTGTTTACAGTATAGCATTTGGGCTTGCGGGTTTGCACTTGCACATAGGCCTGTACTTTGTGTAAGCATGTGACTTGCCTCAGCTTCTCGTGATAAACGCATGTATATTCAATGTAGCAGTGTGGATGTGATGCAGAAAAGAAGTGGTATGGCATCAAGAAAAGATTATGACACTATGATAAACAATGCAACAAAAGTCTAAATAAATATGCCATAACTCAAAGTCCACTATTCATTGCCACATTTTGATGTTTTAAATTGTCATGAACACAAATTATTCATTTTATTGTTCGTTTATTATTATTATTATTATTGTTATTATTATTATTATTATTATTATTATTATTATTATTATTATAGGTTTTATTTATGATACTGGTAATATTTTTGTTTAATTGACTATAAAACATTCAGTATTGTGACACTTCATTTTTGTGATTTTACAGGTAACCATTCTGTAGTAGTCCTTTACACCTGTAACATGTAACCAGTCTGGTTACTCTATGTGACATTATAAATGATGATTTTTAATTATGTGCTTGTTTTGTTTATTCTTATCTAACAGTTAAAATGGGATTTTCTCATTTGAGACAGCATATATCTCTTTGAGATAATATAAAATCCCTAATTTAGCATAAAATTTTAATCAATCATCAAAAAATTGTAAATCTAGAAAGAAACACAAGAAGCTTCTGCTGTTGGCCAACACTGTAAATAATTCAAACTTGATCATTTTATCTAAAACTGAGCCAAGCTACTGTAAACAACTTTGTTGACTTATTATAAATTTTTAATAGTGGAATTCTTTGCTGGTATATAGCATTAAAATTTGTAAGTACACTTTATTTCTAAACTAACTAAAGATGCTGTGTTTTTCTTAAATCACTTCCAGACACTGCTAAGAAGGAATGTGTACTCTAAGCAATTGTATGTAATGTTTAGATTAAATATCAAAATTCCTTAAGACTGCATAGCTCAATTTATAAACTGAAAATATTCAAGCATGTTATATTGTCTAAGATGGATTCAAACAGGATATATTTTACAGATTGGATTGGACACATGTTTGAGGGAAAAGCCAGTTAAAATCCATATATATATTTAAGATTATAAATATGCCTATCAAATTACTGGAAAAAAAAACACTCACATTGCGTAAGCAGTAAAACATGTTGGTATTCCTTGTTAATGAACAAGCAAATATGTTTCTGCTACTTTTGCATCTGTTCCATAAATCTTAGCCACACTGTTCTTTCACAGAGCTGGTAATTAATAAATACAAAATGAGTCTACCTTCTACCTTGTTGCGCTACATGTTCGACCTAAAGAGTTCTATTAATAATACAAAATGAGACCTTACCTGAATAGTTGGAGAGAGGTACTGGTGTTTTACTTTCTTTTTCTCAGATATTCAGGAGGAGTTGGTGACACTCCCTCAGTATCAGCTGACTGCACTATAAAAAGGTGGCTCAGGGTAGAAACTGATTTGATGTGGTTTCGAAGTTTGAGCTGATGTGTAATGTTGCTTTAATAGAAACTTATTTTTTCCTCAACTTAAATTATTCCTGTGTCAGTCTTCATAGTTAGTCTTCATAGTTTGTCTTCTTCCGACAAATCAGAGAGCTCAATTTGACCAAGACAGGAGCAGCCTTGTTCCTTTAATGTAGTGTAGCTAAAGTGGGCTGGCGTAGAAGTCATCAATCATCCATATAAGTCCATTTTTAGTTGAAATACTGGAATTTTATCATTAGTTTTTTAGTTAGTTGTCAGAAGTTTTTTTTGTTTGCTGTCAAACTAATGACTATGCAAACACTTCCCACCAGCTTTTCTACTGTAGCCTTCAGTTGCTACAGTAGCAGCATAAAGATGAAACTGTGGAGATTTAAGTGTGAAACTCCACCTTGTAGAGTTGTTATTTCCAGACTATCCAAACACAAAATCCTCTGTTGTTGTCAAGGCTAATGTCAAAAGACTAACATCACTTCAGTACATTACAGGCAGGATCTAAACATGAGTTGTTCATGCCCAATTTGGCTCTTAATTTTGCACTTTTTATTACAATTCTCCATTCCACTTTAAACAGTGCAGCAGTTACAAGGCCCTAAGTACAAGGTCTAACTACAAAGCAAAATGGGCCACAGTAAAACAAAAATCATCCTTTTAAATACAGTTTTGTTTTCTTTATTCTTTTTCATGCCACTAAAGACATTATTTTTGCAATAGTTTTTGCAGTGATGTTAAAAGGGGGAAAAAGAAAAAAAAGAAAATAAATTAGAGTATGTAAACTATGATTTGGAGTCCTTTACCACAGGGGCAAGTTGTTTTGTATCTGTATGTTTCTTTAGTTTTAGTGTTTTTGTGATTCATTTGAGCCAAACTACTGTACACTCTGGCTCTAGTTTGAGTATGAATACTTTTGCAAGCAAAGGACAGATTGCAACTGCAAGTCATTTAATGAATCAGAAATAAAACAAAACCAAGGAAACTACACAAGGGAACAGGGCTACACAACAACAGACATAGAGACACTTACAGAGATATTCACTGAAACACAAAGAGGCAAAGGACCAGTAGGGAGACAAAACACCCAACAAGAACAAAGGGCACGACACCGGGTATATCACAACTAGGGCTGACGAGAGACACCTGGGAAGGGGCGGAGCTAGAACTGAGACCAAACTAGAGGGTGGAGACAGGAGGGGCACAGGACCAAAATAAACAGAAGCACATGGACATGACAGGACACGGCAAGGTGTGACACAGGCTCAGTGTTGTGCATGACATTAACCTAATTCCCACATGACCAAAAGAAATGAAAATAGTTTATTTTATTATTATTATTTTTAATATTATTTTGATAGCCCTTTGATAAGTTTCTTTTAATTTACAAGTCGCTCACCTTTTGCCGCTTTTAACATCGGATCCATCGTGGCCGAAGGAGATTCTAAAGGGGAACAATGGACGGGACCCGAAGCGGCGGCCCCGAGGAAAACGAGCCGGCGTCAGGAACAGGCTAAGGGCTCGGGCACATCGAGTTCCCCTGCCTAGTATCCTGTTAGCCAACGTTCAGTCTCTGGATAACAAGCTCGATGACCTCCGAGGCAGGATAAAGTTCCAGAGAGACACCCGGGATTGCATTTATTTACATTCACGTTATTTAGCTGACGCTCTTATCCAGAGTGACATACAAGGGTAATCATATTACAGGTAGGCCAGCGTAGTGTTAGGAGTCTTGCCCAGGGACTCGTATTGGTGTATCACAGCATAGTCACCCAGACTGGGATTTGAACCCCAGTCTCCAACATGAGGTGGTGCCTCCCTGACGGGTAGTGGGTTTATCTCCTGAGCTACATCAACCACTTGGACTGCAATCTCCTCTGTTTCACCGAAACATGGCTGACCTCAACGGTACCAGACCACGCCATCCAGCCGGCTGAGTTCTTCTCGGTACACCATATGGACAGAACAATAGAGTTGGGAAAGTCTAGAGGAGGTGGTGTGTGTATGATTATAAACAACAGCTGGTGCGATAACACTAATATCGTTTGTCTTGCACGCTCCTGCACACCCAACCTGGAACTTCTGGCACACAAGTTTCGTCCTTTTACCCTCCTCGAGAATTTACTTCGGTTATTGTTGCGATTTTAACAGCGCTGGTGCTCTGTCCTCTGTACTGACCGTCTCGGACTGGTGCTCCGTCCTCTGTACTGACCGTCTCGGACTGGTGCTCCGTCCTCTGTACTGACCGTCTCGGACTGGTGCTCCGTCCTCTGTACTGACCGTCTCGGACTGGTGCTCCGTCCTCTGTACTGACCGTCTCGGACTGGTGCTCCGGCCTCTGTACTGACCGTCTCGGACTGGTGCTCCGTCCTCTGTACTGACCGTCTCGGACTGGTGCTCCGTCCTCTGTACTGACCGTCTCGGACTGGTGCTCCGTCCTCTATACTGACCGTCTCGGACTGGTGCTCCGTCCTCTATACTGACCGTCTCGGACTGGTGCTCCGTCCTCTATACTGACCGTCTCAGACTGGTGCTCCGTCCTCTATACTGACCGTCTCAGACTGGTGCTCCGTCCTCTGTACTGACCGTCTCAGACTGGTGCTCCGTCCTCTGTACTGACCGTCTCAGACTGGTGCTCCGTCCTCTGTACTGACCGTCTCAGACTGGAGCGCCATCCTCTGTACTGACCGTCTCAGACTGGAGCGCCATCCTCTGTACTGACTGTCTCAGACTGGTGCTCCATCCTCTGTACTGACTGTCTCAGACTGGTGCTCCATCCTCTGTACTGAGTGTCTCAGACTGGTGCTTCATCCTCTGTACTGACTGTCTCAGACTGGTGCTCCATCCTCTGTACTGACTGTCTCAGACTGGTGCTCCATCCTCTGTACTGACCGTCTCAGACTGGTGCTCCATCCTCTGTACTGACTGTCTCAGACTGGTGCTCCATCCTCTGTACTGAGTGTCTCAGACTGGTGCTACACCCTCTGTACTACCTGTCTCAGACTGGTGCTCCATCCTCTGTACTGACCGTCTCAGACTGGTGCTCCATCCTCTGTACTGAGTGTCTCAGACTGGTGCTCCATCCTCTGTACTGAGTGTCTCAGACTGGTGCTCAATCCTCTGTACTGACTGTCTCAGACTGGTGCTCCATCCTCTGTACTGACTGTCTCAGACTGGTGCTCCATCCTCTGTACTGAGTGTCTCAGACTGGTGCTCCATCCTCTGTACTAACTGTCTCAGACTGGTGCTCCATCCTCTGTACTGACCTGTCTCAGACTGGTGCTCCATCCTCTGTACTGAGTGTCTCAGACTGGTGCTCCATCCTCTGTACTGAGTGTCTCAGACTGGTGCTCCATCCTCTGTACTGAGTGTCTCAGACTGGTGCTCCATCCTCTGTACTGAGTGTCTCAGACTGGTGCTCCATCCTCTGTACTGAGTGTCTCAGACTGGTGCTCAATCCTCTGTACTGACTGTCTCAGACTGGTGCTCCATCCTCTGTACTGACTGTCTCAGACTGGTGCTCCATCCTCTGTACTGAGTGTCTCAGACTGGTGCTCCATCCTCTGTACTAACTGTCTCAGACTGGTGCTCCATCCTCTGTACTGACCTGTCTCAGACTGGTGCTCCATCCTCTGTACTGAGTGTCTCAGACTGGTGCTCCATCCTCTGTACTGAGTGTCTCAGACTGGTGCTCCATCCTCTGTACTGAGTGTCTCAGACTGGTGCTCCATCCTCTGTACTGAGTGTCTCAGACTGGTGCTCCATCCTCTGTACTGAGTGTCTCAGACTGGTGTTTTTTCTTCTACTGCAGTTTTTAAGCCTTAATCCGTCTTAACATCCAGACTGCTGCACTCAGTAAAGTACTGTGTGTGCGTGTGTGTCTGTGAACTGTGAGTGTGTGCACTGAGTGTGTATGTGTGTGTGTTTGTGTGTGTGCACTGAGTGTGTATGTGTGTGTGTTTGTGTGTGTGCACTGAGTGTGTATGTGTGTGTGTTTGTGTGTGTGTACTGTGTGTGTGTGCACTGAGTGGGTATGTGTATGTGTGTGTTTGTGTGTGTGTACTGTAAAGGGCTACGCTCGATGACATCACACTCACGTGCTCCCAATCGGCAGTTCCCGTTCGCTCCCGGTCACCTGAGTTCTGACAACCAATTAGCGTTCATTTAAATACAGCGTGTTTCCGAGTCTGCGTTGCGAAGCTTTGTCCTTTACTAGGCAATTCTGAGCGTTTATTCTGATTCACACACTTCTTCTGGTTATTGACTCCCTTTTGTCCCTCGTTTACCCCTTTTGGATCTGCCTTTATTGCTCTACTCTGGTTCTCGATCTCTGCTTCTCTCTGACTTCTCTTTCGCGTCATCCCTTTCACTTCGGTAGCCCTCGCTGACTGCTCTTCCTGGTTTAGACCTCTGCCTGTCCCTTACTCTTTCTAAAGCCCTACCTTCTCTGCTGGTTCATTTTGCTGTTTGGATTGTCCAATTTTGTACCAAAATAAACTCTTGGCTTTTAGCTTGGTACACGTCGCTCCGGAGTCTTTTTGTCCTGACAATAAGATAAGATAATTCTTTATTGATCCCACAGAGTGGAAATTTGCAGTGTTACAGCAGCACAAAGGAAAGAAAAGACGTGTCAGGAAAATATACAAATAATAAATAATAAATAAGATCTATAATACTGTATAATGCTGAACATGTGCAGCTTTACATTAATGTTAATAATCACACATTTAAATTATTAGACAGTACAGTTTAATAAGTGTAAAGCTTCATAACACAAAATGACTAAATGCATTATAACTAACAGTATATAGACAAAAATACTCTGATATTTTAATAATTGAATTCAGGTGTTTAGTTAATTTCCATGACCACCAGTGTATAAAATCAAGGTGCAGTCTACAGACATTAGAGAATGAGTGTGTTACTGTAATAGGATGCCACCATTACAGTAAGCCAGTTTGTGGAATTTCCTCCCTTCCTGATAATCCATGATCACTTGTGAGGGCTATTATTGAAAAGTGGAAGTGTTTAGGAACCACAGCTGCTCAGCTATGGAGTGAGGTTACAGAGCGGGCTCTCTGAGTGCTGAGGAGCCCTGAACCTCCTCTGGCATCAACATCAGCACAAAAACTGTGTACCAGGAGCTTCATGGTGTGGGTTTATATGGCGAGCAGCTGCATGCAAGCCTTACGTCACTGAGCCCAGTGCTGAGCATTGTATGGAGTGGATTAGGAGCAGTTGTAATGTGTTCTGTGTGACCAATCACGCTTCTCTATCTGGATTTGACGGCGTTACCTGCCTGACTGCAGTGTGTTGACTGTATCATTTGGTGGAGGAGGGATAATGCTACAGGGGTTAGCCAGCGAAGGGAAACCTTAATGCTTCAGCAGACCAAGACATTTCGGACAGTCTGCTTTCAGCTTTGTGGGAACAGTTTGGGATTTTCTGTTCCAGTATGACTGTACAAAGCAAGCTCCATAAAGTCTTGTTGGGTGAGTTTGGCCTTCACAAAGTCTTGACCTTGACCCCACCGCACACCTTTGCGATAAACTAGAACCAAGATTGCAAGCCAGGTCCTCCGCTGGGTTAATGGGCAACAAATTCCCATGGACATACTCAGAATCTTGCCTTTCCTGGGGGAGTGGAGTGCTCCAGTGAGTGCTCTCCTTACAGACTTCAAGTGAGAGTGCCTTATAGAAGAAATCTATATGTATGTAAAATGCCAAAATTTAAATCTATACAGTTTTATTACTTATTCTGTTTTAAATAGCAAACATCTTGAAAAAATGTGGTCTGAAAATATTCAGACAGAGCTCCTCTAAATTACCATTCTCAAAATGATTTTTAAACACTGTAAAACTATATGCTAAGCTTCATGATATCAATTTTACCAGAACAGTGAAACATATGTACATATGTGGTGTTGTATTGTTGATTATAGACAATTTTGTACAGTTACAAAGAAAGCATTATTAATGCTTTATAGATCTTTATCAATGCACTTAATGTCTGATGGATATCTGATTTATAGAAAGTCTTGAAATGGCAGTTCATGCAAATCTAGTTACTCTCACTCTGTTACACGTGCAATTAAATAAGAGAAAATATCGTTTTATAATTGTCTATTTAATCTAGCAGATAACTGATCATTTTTAGTGATGTAAAAATAACAAACAATATCACATTTTTTTATACTTACTTATACTTATACTTATATGTGTTTTGGTTTAACACTATTACATAAACTACATGTTTATGTTTATTTTAAGTGCTAAGTTGGACTTGGACATAACTGTGTGTGGAGGATTGTGTTAATGTGTGTATGTGATGAGAGTGAAGGTGGGAATCTTGTTTTATTTTGTATTTTTTTGTTTTGAATATGCCATAAAAATAAAATGCACTACTTACAAAATTTTGTACAGTTTCATTTCCTATATAAATATTTTCAGACTGTCAAAGGCATAAAAAAATGCAATATTGTCATGTGATGTGACACTGTAGACTGGTTCTTCGTTTGTACAATCAGAAATCATACATTTCACTGAACACATGTGGATACACAAACAAACAGTGATAGTTTTTTTTATCAGAGTAGCAACTGGTCTGTAGAATTTCATGATTAGTTCTCAATACAATGAATCATGCACACTGACAATATGGTGTGTACATGCCGTCACAGTAATGTTTAAAGATTTTATCATTAAAAATAAACACTGATATTTAGAATCTATACTTCCATGGTGTAAGAAGATATAAGAATCTGACTTTTCCTAGCATCTTTAAAGAATAACTTTAAGAATTTAGGATGATACGATTATTATTTAATTGACTTATGCAATCAAATTTATTTAATTATTGGAATTAAATTAATAAACCAAAGGTTCGGTACCCACTGTCAGAGAATGGCTTGGGTCAGTTAAAGTTACACACACACAACTCAAGGAAGATGATGGATGACCATACACACCCCTCACACAGACTCTTCACACTCCTACCATCTGGAAAAAGGTACCGAAGCATCCGGGCCCTCACATCCAGACTGTGCAACAGCTTCTTTCCCCATGCCATCAGACTCCTTAACAACCAGAGTCTGGTCTGAACAAACAAATACATTAGTGTCTGAACTGAAATCACACTCTCTCTCTCTCACACACACACACTCACCACTCACCACCAAAAAAACTGCTATTGTTTCACCAACTGGACAACTTTAGTACTACTGTTAAATTCAAATACAGTGTTTACAATGTCTAATGTTTACATCTACACCAAATGCACCTTACTGCTCCCACTACTAAGGGGCCGACTGCACTGTTCCCCCCCCCTGTATTTATTGTTTGTCTTGTAAATGGTTGTGTGTATTTATAGTATATTGTCTTGCGCACTTACGCACGTGCACTTTATGTTGTATTGTTTTGTGTAGTCTATTGTTAGATGTAGCACCTTGGTCCTGGAGGAACGTTATTTCGTTTCACTGTGTACTGTACACCACTGTATATAGTTGAAATGACAAATAAAACCACTTGAACTTGAACATGATTTCAATACACATTACAGCATTTATTATAGGGTTACCAATGCAGGGAAGCAATAAAAGAAGAGTTAAGGTGAAGGTACAGAATATCACAGATACATATATGCTGACATATGGATCAGCTAGGAAAAATCACACATTCCTACTAGTGCAACTTTGTGGGGGAATGGTACCTCTAACTGAGATAAACCGAGAATTAGGTGACTGGCTTTACTATTAGGAAAAGGGGTTTAAAGAGGAAGTGGTTGGTGTCGAGCTCTGAACTTATGAAACAGTGTGAACTGCCATACTTTGCCATTGACGTGTTGCGAGGGCCTTGGTTGGATCACGTGGTTGCTTCAGAAGATGTGAAGATGGCATCTAGTGGTGGCCGGTCCCGGTGCGGCACTCCTGTTGAGCAGCGCTGGTCCGATGGCTCACTTCCTCTGGAGGGTGGCAGCAGAGGCATTGGCTTGGGCCAGGTGGAGGCTGCCGAGAAGTGGTTGGAGGTGACTGCAGGGATGTGCAGAGGAGTTGGTGTTGGTGTTGAAGATCGCGCTGTGGGCACGCTGGCTGTCCTCCCGGTCCAGGCTCATTCAGTGCCACGAGTACGGTTGCAGCAAGTGGCTTGGAGTTGAGAGTTCAAGTCTGAATTCTTCCCTATTCTATCAGACTTGGGCTGAGGTCTAGGTTAAAAGTAAACTACGCTGGCCAAGCAAAGATTTTCTCTTGACTAAAACTCAGGGCAGTAAGTACCAGCCTTACAGTGGTTTTAACTAACAACAAAACAAACATGTAAAACAAAACAAATAAACTTTCAGATCTGGTCTAACCTCAAGGTTGGCACTAAGTTTCTTTCGGTGTTCCTGGATGATATCTGGAGAGAACATTGTTGAGTGGGCTGAAGTCACCGAAGGTTGGCAGGGAGCAATAAGAAGAGCTTAAAGCTAAAAAAAGTGACGAAAACTTAAAGCTCGAAAAAGAAGTGCATCTATTCAGACTGTGCGCAGGATTTTATCCAAGTCCAGTACCGTCCCCTGTGGGGCGGATTTCTTTCGCTCATTGGACCTGGGCTAACTGAACCTGTTGTATTGACCTGGTGTATGGCTTGGGACCTTCCCCCACAAATGGGAAGCATATACCGCTGTTTATATTTGAATATAAACTCTGACTGAGGGTTATTTACATCTGTCAGCCTTATCAAATAAAAGGGGAGAAAAAAGCTAAACACATAACTAAAAGTTGTATAACAAGAGGGTTAGTATTCTTTGTGTTACACAGAGACTTCATCACCCTAGTGTCACATCCTTCCATGAAATCCCAGAATTCATACAATCATGTAAGATATTAAAACAAGAATAGATATAATCTTTTAAGCATGCGTTTAAGGTAATGACCCACAGGTGGAGTAGAAGGTGGACCTTGATAGGAGTTATTACTTAATGACGAGCCTCCAGCAATGCTAGAATGTTTCTAGTCTAGGAGGGTAGAGTGAAGTAGTACGAGGACGTTCTTGGTGTCGATCTGATCCATAGTCAATGTTACAGTTGCTCTTGACCTCAGTGTGCTGGAAATAATTGTGGGTCTTACAGTTCAGGAAACGCACCAAATTAATTCATTTCTTGTACCTCATGTGGGGATCTCCAGGGGGTTCAGAGGGGTTGTCGTAAGTGAGGCCTGCTAGGGAGCCTGTGTCTTGGCATTGCACCATGGGCATTTCACATGAGGGCCCCTCTGTTGAGACAGGGAGATGTTGCAGAAATTGGGGCCCCGTCCCAGATCTTGTGATAAGATATGTGGTGAGATTTACGGGCAGGCCAAAACGGGAACATAAGGCCTGTTAGAGGGGCCAGTTCCGTGTCCTGGGGAGAGGATTCATTGTTTGTCCAGATATTTCTTGATCGCTACAGAGTGAATGTGAGAATTTGATTTACATTCTGTTAACTCCTTATTAAATATTAAAAATTAAAGTTTTTAAGGTAGACCAAACATCATTCATCTGTCTTTACAGTGTAAACGTGGGAAGCATGTTTAGTGGGTCTGTTTTACTTTTTATTTTTTTCTTCAATTTGTTTTTTCTTATAGAGGAATATTCCTGCCATTGCTGCTACTGCTACTACTGCTAATGCTACTCCACCTGTTGCTACTCCAGCTGCCACTATTGCTACTTTAGCTGTCACTGCTGCTGCTATCCCTCCTCCTACTGCAGCTCCTGCAGCTCCACCACCTATACCAGCAGTTGTCATACGTTTCTTTTGTAGCTCTTTTTGAGCTCGTTCATACATTTCTCTGGTGTAAATTTGGATTTTTGTTGGCTTTTTTCTAATCTCATCAATCTTCTCCAGCAGCTCTGTGACCTGAGCTCCATCTTTATCTTCTTTATAATTTTCAAAAACATGATAATCTGCCATTCTGTGAACTAGCTTCTTCAGTTGTGGTCTTTCCTGCAGATATTTTTCAATTGTCTTTCTTTTTAATCCACCTCCGTGAGTGAAGAGCACAATAATGTACTTTCGGACCTCCTCTCCAAAGTTCTCCTCAATCCACTTCACAGCTTTCTTCTCTTCTTCTGTGAACTTCACAGCCAGTCTGAGCACCAGCAGGAACACATGAGGACCAGGAGAAGTGAGATCCAAGGCCTTTACTATCTCAGCTTCAACGTCAGTCTTAGACTTCTGTTCATCAAAAAGACCTGGAGTGTCAATCACACAGACTTTCCTGTTCTCCAGATCTCTGGAAGCTCTCCGACTTTCCGTGGTAACAGATTCAGTAGAGAACTCCACTTTCCTAGCATCTTTCCCGAGGATGGTGTTTCCTGTTGAGCTCTTTCCTGATCCTGTATTACCCAGCAGCACAATCCTCACCTCAGATCCTGCAGAAATGACATGATCCTGAATATTTGAAACATATTCTGATTCCTAGTTCAGTGTATTTATGAAGCAGTCTTTTCTGCAATTCAGTTTTCAAGATAAAATACAGATTTTTCTTTTATACTGTATGGAATTTTATCTAAATGCTATAACAAAGGTACCTTTATGGATAATTATTATCCAAATGATGCATATCCATGTTTGTTGTTGATGCGGAAGTTTGCATTATGTGCCAAATGTAAAACCACCAAGAAGCCAGTAGTTAAAACTAATCACACTGAAAATCCCTGTTCCAGTCTCGCATGTGACAGTGGGTCGGGTCTTCCCACTAGTACTACCAGACCTTATGGATTGGACTCATACAGCAGATATAGCAGAGCCAATGCGATTGTAAGGACAGCCACAGCCCTGTTCACAGCTCCTCAGAATGAAAGGGCCTGTATGCAGACTCCAAGACACAGGCAGAATGAATAGGGTGGAAGGAACCACTCTGGTGGTTGACCAATCAAACAGAGTTGGTAAGGTCACCAGTCAGAGCACACTGTGCTCATCAGGAAGTGGGCCTTAAAGACACAGGAGCTCTAACAAAGTGCTTCAGAAAGAGGGTGAATTCAAATTCAAATTTGACCAGAATTACATTTTAGCTAATCTGTGTAAACCCTTCATAGCTTACAGGAGCCAGTAGTGAATATGTGAGAACAATAATAAGATGAAAGTGACAGGATTAGGTCAATTTGTTCATTATGGATGTTGAATCTGAAAGAAGCCTGCATATGTGGTGTTACTCAGTGCTGCAGTGGGAATCCCTAGTAGAGTAGGGAGAATTTGTACCATCAGGTGGTAGTGTTTTAGACCACTTACTGAGAAACTGTATAAAGTCTTATACATAAGGACAACAACATGCATACTATAAGTTAAACCAGCGACCCCCGTCTCTACTGATGTACCTCATGTAATTCTGGTCCTGGTTTTAAAGGATTTATTTGTGGTGTTCATTAAGAACTGCTAAAATATCTTGTAATATCTTGTAAAGAAAATCAAATGGAATGCTTCATAGATGTGCAGCTCTAATTCTTAATAAAACCATATCCAATGCAAAATCCGAAATAGGAATAATTTTAAATACCTCTTAAAACGTATATATTATATATTAATAAATAAATAAGTCTACTTATAGCATGACTCAGTAGTCATAGTCCGTTTTAACACATTTGGGAACTCAAACAGGAACTCAAAATGTGCTGACCTGAAATAGGCTGATGTTTCTAGATAAAAAAAGAATCCTTTAATTTTTAACTGTACCTTTTAAGAGTGTTAAAACTAGAAGAGTTTTAAACTGTTTAATAAGTACTTACCAGAGTCACTCTTTTCAACATTAGTACTACTCAGAAGCTCTACCGATTCTTCAGGCACTGTATGGAAGATAAAGGAAATGTAGTCAGCATTTAGAAGTTAATCTCAGATAATTCCTTTACCGTGATCAAATGTCCATGTGATCAAAAGTCCATGTACAAGTAGGAGGTTTGAGGAAACGTTATTTGTGTGTGTGTGATATTTCATAGATGAATTTCAACTTACTGTTGAGAGAACTTCCTTTGCTGTTCCTCCGTTTTCTCACTACAGGATTGTTTTCCATGATGGTCTATTTAAAAAACATATAACTATAGTTATATACATATAACTATATAACACTGTAAATCACTGCATTTATATGGAGTTTAGTAAACAAACCTGTCAACACCTCAGATATAAGAGGTTAGTCTAAACGTTCGGCTCCACCCACCTGAGTTTAAAATTGATATAAGAAAAGAACAGTTTTGGCAGCAGAGAGAATTGTTTACATCATATTTAACAGACTGCTCCTGGTTTCACTGGGAAATCATTAATCAAGAACATTTAGTATTGCTTGTGGAGTACCACAGGGGTCCATTTTAGGGCCTCTGCTTTTCTCTTTGTACATTTTTACCTCTGGGTGATGTCAGTAGGAAACATGATAGCTACACTGATAAAAAAATAAAACTCAGCTTCCAGCTTCTATTAGACAGTAAAACTCACTGCTCACTATTAATAAACATTTTAAAACACCTCTGTCTTTTACCATGTTTTAACTCAGCAGGTTAAAACTTATATCTCTGTCACGTCTGCAGGTCTGCCTGACTCTGCTGACCCTCCAGACTCCACTTCCCAGAGTCCATCATCTGATGACATCACACCCACATGTCCCCAACCATCCAATCAGCTTCGTTCTAGGTCTCCCGAGGTCTTTAAGCCACACACACAGACACATCGCAAAGTTTTGCCAATTCTTGTTGCATTTCTGAGCGTTCTCATCTGTCTATCTCTGACTTATTGGCTTTGACCTCATTTCCTTTTGACTTCCCTTTTTAATCTCAAAAGGAGATGGTGGTGGATTTTAGGAAAAACAGATCTCCACAAGCACCAGTCACCATCGATGGAGAGGAAGTGGAGGCAGTTGGTACTTACAGGTACCTTGGTGTGCACTTGGACAACAAACTGGACTGGAGTTCTAACTCCTCTGCAGTCTTCAAGAGAGGACAGAGCCGTCTGTACTTTCTGAGGAAACTGAGGTCCTTTGGGGTGTGCACTAAACTCCTGTGGACGTTCTACCAGTCTGTTGTTGCTAGTGCCATATTCTATTCTGTTGTTTGCTGGGGCAACAGCATCAACAAAACTGCAATAAACAAACTGAACAAACTGGTCAAGAAGGCTGGGTCTGTTATAGGACTCAAACTGGACACTCTGGAGGTTGTGGCAGAAAAGAGGACTCTCAACAAACTCCTTGCAGTTATGGACAATGCCTCCCACCCCCTGCACTGTGCAGTGGAGAAACAGAGGAGCACGTTCAGCGGGAGGCTAAGACAGCTGCGCTGTGCTAAAGAGCGCCGTGTGAGATCCTTTCTCCCCACCGCGATAAGACTCTACAATGAGTCTCCCTATAGCAGGAACACCACCGATCTCCTGCTGTCTGAACTGTGTTGAGCTCCATCATACTGCTCTACTGCACTGCTCTAATCTGGACTGTTATTTTACCTGACCTGCCAACTGTCACTTTATATATAATCCTTCTACCTCACATCTCTAAGTGCAATATTACTTATGCTGCTCCGTTAATGTCTGTACATGCTTTTCTATTTATGTTATAGGCAATGTCTTATACATGCACATTTATGTATATAGACAAATCTCCTTAATTCAGCTGTATTTATTTATTCTGATTAATGTCTGTACATACTTCATAGAACACTTTTATATGCACTTTTATATTTATAGATTTCTCTGTTATTTTAATTTGTCATTTTGTGATTACTAGCTCTTCTGTAACCGCTGCCCTTTTTATTGTAATAATGTATGTCTTACTTGTGCAATATGTACAGAACTGTGACACTGCAATTTCTTTCGGGATCAATAAAGTGTTATCTTATCTTACCCCTTTGTCTACTTTTCAGTCTTTGATAACTTTCAACATTTTGAGCTGCTACTGCTATGAAAATTGCTCTTTAAATACAGATTATTATTATTATTATTATTATTATTAATAATAATAATAATTAAATACATAAATAAAAAAATTATATAATAATAATAATAATAATAATAATAATAATAATAATAATAATAATAATAATAAAACTTTTAAATGTCAATTGACTGCATTAAGAGTCATTGTGTTTGATCCTGCCTCTAGGTGTCCTAAGGTTTTCCTTCTTTATTTTGCTCAGGCAGTAAAAACTGTATATTACACAAACTGTACATTATTATTATTATTATTATTATTATTATTTTTGTTTTCTGTTTTGTTATTATTGCCAATGATGATTACATAAACACTTAAATGAAAAACTTGTTGACTCATCTCAGTCTCTACAATATTGAATACACTGCTTTCAGGGAAAAGCCTCTATGCATTTCTTAATTTGATAATTGCATTGTACTATCTTACTATGCTGTTATTAATCAGTTATTTAGTGATTATAGGCAGAGCCGATTTTACTTACAGTGAATTTCTACTCTAGGCATCTGAACATGCACTTAAGTTTAGAGACTTATTAGTGAAGTTAAGAAAGATTTATTGTATACTCACCTATACCACCTGTTTTTCTATATCGGTCTTTTCGTCTGAAGCTCTAAAGAAGTGTTCGAATTCTTCAGATGCGCTGAGCAGCTTTATATGAATATCACAGGCTTAAAAGTCAAGCCTGGACGCGCCCCTGTTATCGGAACATGATGCCAACTGATTTTAAACCATGCCCCTACACTGCAAGCCACCAGACAGGTAGATATTGGTTTTAAAGTGTAACAGAGTTTCTTAAATAAGTTATTTGTGGGGGAAACAGAAGATATTTCTTTTAATACCTTCATGTTATAAAAAAGGAACCATACAATAAAACTGAGTCAGGGAGACAGGGAGAGAAATATCAGTAACTCAGAAAATACCTAAGCACAATGTAACATGTGTGTTACCTAACTAAATGTACTTACACAATTCAGTCTTGTACTGAGAAAACAACTCAATCAACAGAAGCCAGCCACAGCTCAGAGTAACACACTAATATGGGAGCTGGTACACAATATATAGTCATTTTACCTTGTGGAGATAAGAATTCTAGAGACTTTCATTTTCAAGATACTTGTACACAACTTACAACATGCTGTATACTGAAAATGTTCAGATCAATCTCAGTTGTCTCTACAACATGAACCCACACTGTAGAGTGTGTAGAGGTGTGTTTGGTAATAATTTTACCAAAAATGTCAAGTCCAATTTCAAGTCAAATTTTAGACATTTTTATTAATAAAAATACTTTACCTATGTGGATCAATTTATTGTTTTGGTGCCTAAAAAGGTTTTCCTTTTTTACGTTTACAAAAATAGTGGAATAAATGTAGATCAACGAATAAATTAATAGTGGAATAAAATGCAGATGCTGGACATTCAGATCCACCAGCTATATATTTGCTACATGAGCACGTTTCTCGACGCGAGAGCTCTGAATACTTGAGGGGAAAAAAATATATATTTTGGTTACGGAATCTGGACCCCTGATAATCACCTAATGATCTATATAAGCTTGTTGGACATCCTATATTCAAAACCACAAACATTATCATGGACTTAGACCCCTTGCAGCTACTTAGTTACTCTGGGAAGGCTTTCCAGAACATTTAGGAGTGTGTCTGTGGAAAACTGTCCCCCACTTACTGAAGACTTGGTCCACAATTACTGTTCCAGTTCCTCCTAAAGATGTTTAGCAAAGTCAAGCAAAGTCAGGAACCTGTGCAGACCACCAGTGTTACTCCACACCAAACTCAAACCATGTCCTATGCAGCTTTAATTGTACAAAGGTGCCGGAGCAGGGAAATCGTTCTTTCATTGCCAAACTGCTGCACAAATGTGTAAAATGTCCCCTGTGTGCTGTAGCATACAACCCTCCCTCCCCAGTCAAACATCTCAGTCATTGACACTCCAGGAAATAACAACAAATTACTGACTGATGAACTTAAAACGGAAATGAGGAGATGAGTACCACAATGTCTTTTTCTGTTCCTCATATGTTCCTGTTGGTGGTCAGGGTGGGGAGATTTACAGGAGAAGAGAGGAACACTGAAGTGTTCAGGAAAACTTTGGAGAAGAAGCTCTGAGGTTCACCAGGGTGCTCTTCAGAAGAAAGAGAAGGAATGACAAAAAGACAATGGATGACATTTTCTGAAGATGACAAGATTCAAGAGTTTGTCGGTCAGTTTGGAGGAGGATATGCTGTTATAAACAGCAAGAGAGAAGCTGATCCTGCTCAAATCACCAAACTGCTGGAACAAATACACACTATGGTCTAAAAGAATTGAGGGCCATGCTACACTCATAAGATAGATAAGTAGATTCAAAACAGGACTTAACATCTATCACCTGACAAAGGAAGAAACCTGTTGAGCAGGTTAAACAGAATCCACAAGGAACTATGGTACACAATCCAGTATTGGTGAGACTTGGTAAGAGACCTACACAGTCTGGGTCTCTTAAATTAGCACCAAATAAAGGTTTTTCCTAATAATGCTTTAATTGTCTTGACTTAAAATATATATTGTCATGATATATATCTCAAGGTTCACTCCACATTATTATATATATATATATATACACATACACACATACATACACACATACATACATACATATATATATATATATATATATATATATATATATATATATATATATATATATACACACACGCTGGAACTGAGCTCCAGTTTGGAAGCATAGTAACTGAAAGAGTCTTTATTTTTTTACTGCTGACGGTATCAACAGAAGACCAGCATCTGTAGCTCTAAGATTGAGAGCTGGAACATGAACAGAGAGATTCTGTGATGTTGTCATGTCCTGCTTTGGTTTACCCCTGTGTGCCTCTGTTTTCTGTTTCTTCTCTTCCATGTGCTCTTTGTTGTCCTGTTCCATGTGCTTCTGTTTGTTTTGGTTGTTGCTTCTCCTGTTTCCGCCCTCTTGTCAGGCCCCTCACCTATCCTTAGTTTGTAGCTCCGCCCCTTCCCGGGTGTTCCTTGTTAGTCTTTGTTCATTTACACTCCCTGTTGTCCCCTGTGTTCTTGCTTGGTGTTTTGTCTTCATGTTGGTGGTTTGTCTCCTTGTCTGTTGATTTTGTAACCCTGTTCCTAGTGACCTTCGTTTGCTGCTTTCTTTTCGTTTTTGTCCTTTTTGACTTCTTTAAATACTTGCACTTGCATCCTGCCTCCTCGTCCTCTACCCCGCGTGACAGATGTAAGCAGGTTCTAGATTATTTAGAGCCTTGTAGACCAGCAGCAGAACTTTAAAGACTGAATAGATACAGGTAGCTAGAGCAGCTCTTTCAGAACAGGAGCGACATGAGCTCTCTTTATTATATACATATTTACACAACATATTTATTTACATTATTATATCACAGAATGAAGATACTGAGGAACATTAGAAAGTGTGCATGTTAGAGTGGAGGCATCACTGTGGCTCTTTATAATATATCATAGGAATGAACACAACATTAGTTATTAAGCTGTATGATACTGGTCTCACCAATAATGTAAAGAACAGTACAAATATATACTGTACATTATAAAATATCATGATACTATGAAGCCTTAAATTATGGTGTTTTAACATTTTAGGTTTGTTAATATAAAAATTTATGTACAGGTAAAAAGGCTCTCTCTTTCCCTCTTTCTCCAAGTTAGAGGACTAGGTAAATATGGGTATCATTATACTGTTGGAGGTGGTTAAAAAGGTATTTGGGATGCCCAGGTCGCATAACACCCCGTCACTTCTACACAAACTGCTGTATACTTTCATTTTCTGTATTTTGAATAACATCTCATCAGTACCATGATCTACTTGTTCGAACATGACTGATGTTACTGTGAGATCGCCAAAACCACAACACGCAGGACATACAGGAATTTTATTTCTTTTTATTTCTCACTGATTACAACATAGGAGCCCTACGCACTTTTCTAAGCAATGAATACGCATGCTATGGTCAACCATTTCAAAAGCAGAGCAGAGATCCAGTAAGGGATTCAGTGCTATGCATAGTCAGAGTGAACTGTATCTAAAATACATTTTTCTTACTAATGGTAGATTTATAATACCCACCCACCCATCCATTTATACCACTTAACCCAGCTAGGGTTGCAGCTGCAGATGGAAAATCAAAGAGGCAGAGATTGCTCTGTCTCCTGCAACTTCCTCCAGCTCGTTCTGGGGGATCCCCAGTCATTCCCAAGCTGGTTTGGGCATACAGCCCCTGCATACCAGATGTTTTACTCTGAGCTGCAAACTGTTCCAGTGCATGCTGTAGGTTTTAATGTGAAAAAGCTAAAAGGACAAAGTCATCTGCAAAAGGCAGAAATTCCGTCTTCCACACTGTTCATGAATATCACGAAAAGATTTCGAGACAAGCCACAAGGCACACAATGGCCAGAGTGAACAAGCTTCACTTAATACCAAGTATTCATCAGAACATCAGAGTCTTAAGCATTTCTGGGCAAATGTCATCCACTGCTGGTGCCTTGCCACCAAGGAGCTTGCCATCTACCTCAGTAACCTCTAACAAAAAAATAAAATCTGACACCACAGGAGCCTCTGGCCCTGACTCTTTTAAGGGAGACATGTCCCTCGGGTTTAGGAGTTCAAGGTACTCCTTCCATCAGCCAACAATATCCTCATTTACAGCCAGAGTTTCTATATCCATTCCTGAATACAGCTTATGTGAAGCCACTCTGACCACTTCTGAGACACTGGACAGTTTTCCAGAATGTATTTGAAGCCCACAGAAAGTTTTTGCCAATGCCTCTCTCAAACTTCTCCCTTGTTCTAGATTTTGCATTTTTTGCCTGTCGATACCTAGCTGCTGAGATGAATCAGAAC
This sequence comes from Prochilodus magdalenae, assembly GCA_024036415.1. Classification (NCBI taxonomy): domain Eukaryota; kingdom Metazoa; phylum Chordata; class Actinopteri; order Characiformes; family Prochilodontidae; genus Prochilodus; species Prochilodus magdalenae. The sequence goes on along the minus strand of JAMWET010003196.1, from coordinate 14,301 downwards.
ATCATTGCAGAACCACAATGCTATGGTGTTAGAAGTCAGGTTTACCATTGAGCAGTGAAATGTGGATGTTATCTGAACTGTTAGTTTCAAATTTGTAATGAAGCTAAACATAAATGCCATGTGGCAGATCGCTAAGGTGGTTAGCCAACTAGCTAATGTCTGCTACTCATTTGTAGCTAATACTTTTAATGCTCACGGAATCTGCCAGCAAAGCTAAAATTGAACTCTTCTGTTCCTCACTAAGAACCTTTCTCTGAGTGAACTTAATGTTTGTGTAGTACCAGCACTGCCATTGCCATCCAGCTATTTCTGTAAGGAGAGTACAGTGATGACAGCAGCTGTGGGTTTATACTATAGCTGGTTGGTATAAGATTTGGTCCAGGTGATCATCTAATCAGCATCTTAGTAAGTACAATGAGGTGTGTCTGTGGGAGGAGTTCTCTTCAGAGCAACGGCTGTACATGTGGAGATACTGATATCAGAAAAACTGGAGTGGTCTCTTATTTTTTTCCAGAGCTGCATGTAGAAAAAACTTTGGTAAAACACAAAGACAGAAAATTCATCACATTCTACTTTGAGGACATTGGTAGGGAAGGTGTGGAATTGACGTGTTTTATTTGTCTTACTGAACGTGCATCTGCAAAACGCCAGAAGATCACGTGTCAGTCTGTTTTCTGATGCATAGCACTTTTGTGACATCTTATAAAACCTAAACATCAAAACTACAATTAACCTGTTTTCATAGCATCTTTAAATAACATTCAATTTGTAAATTCTGCATTTAATAACAGCATACAACATATCTTGCATAACATTATATACCCAGATCAATCAAAATCATAAGGACAGCTGCTTACCTGTTTTGAATGTTGCCTTTCATAAACAAGTAAAAAGTGTCAGGGCCACAATGATGCAGCAGCTACATTATAGAATCATTATAAGCAGCATTAAAAATAAATATGCTGGACCCACAAAAATGCAGGTTTCCCATTATTATTTACTAGTATCAACATGCATTTAAAATCCATAAGACACATGTAGATTAAGTGCTATCAAGAAACTACTAGAGCAAATATTAAACCATAATAGAACTAATAACTAAAACCTCAAGATCACCTTAACTGGTAGGGATTTACCTGGTCAGAACGGGAATAGACAAGTTTACAGTCAAGTTTTTTCTAATTTTGGAGTATCTCCCTTTCTCCCTTAATCCAAAAGTCAAACTGCAATATATTAGTCATTTGATTTATCAGTTTAATATGGGGTGTATTCCTTTATTTATTAATTTCATTTTATTTTTTGTTTGTTTGTTTTTTACTAGATATCTAGTGGAGAAATAGAGCCTGTCTATTCAACTTGCACTGACTTGCATTTTTGGTGATTGGATCATGTTTAGATTCCACTTCGCTGCATGAAAAGCCTGGTGTCAGCCAGGCTGACCTGACTAATGACCCATGAGCTATGCTTCTTGTTAAGCACCTTTGCCAGTTTTAATCAATGCGATTTAAAATGACAAAGAAATTTAATTTATACACACACATTTTTTTAGAGAAATATGCAGGAGGGGACAGGCAGCTTAAAAGTGTACTCCTGGACAGATTGAATTCAATTGCAGTGATAGACCACAGAGCTTCCATACCATACAGTGTTCAAAAGGTGATGTAATGCACCTCCTGCTTTGCTATACATCTCCAAATTAGCTATTGTTACCTTTATCTCACCACTCCACAGATGCATATACTGAACATACTTTTGACCCCATGTCTTCAACCAGAATTTCATGTCAATATTTCATAAAGAAATATGACTCTCTGAGTTCTCAAGATGGTCTCCCACCCTGAAGTCTTAGGACTGTAAATTAAGTTGTCCCTCTCTGCTTTTAGTCCTGAGTTGTGAATTGAATTCCACTCCTGGCTTTATGCATTGTAAACACTTCCCTTGATTTTTGGGGTTTGTGCTGTAATTTTCCATCCTGTATCCTAGCCTCACTACAAAGGACCTTATGTCTAAGATATTAACAATTATATATTCCCTAAATGATTTTCACATTATTCCTTCAGTGTCTTACATTATTAGTGGCCAGCTGCCAACAGGGCCATGAAATAAACTGTAATAAACATTTTCATGTACAACAGCATCCGGTTCAGGCTGAGCTGGCTTTCAAATGCATGCGTTTTCATGAGGCAGGTCTTCTCAGGTGGTCACTCTTACACTGCTGTATACTTTCATTTCAGACCAAAATAATAATGTATTTAGTAACACTCTAACATGGTTACATCTATTAACAGTAATAAATATCACTAAATATTTAAGTAATGTACAATCACATTTATGTTTTATTCCATGTGTGGGTCACAAAACAGGCAGCAAGAATTTAGCACTAATGACTTAAATAACCAAATCCATATCAAATGTATATGTAAGTATATATTGTCTGGTTCCACTGACATATATTGGAATTAAATAGGTTTTTGCTCTCTTTATGATGCAGTCATTTAGTGAGCACTTCATCATAAAGAAGACGGTGAGTATCATCACAGGAGCCTGTTAGCCTGCTAGCTTTTGCTATTTTTCTAAAATGAACACCTGATTATGTTTTTCTGGATTTGTAACCGTTTGACCCTTTTGACATACTTTGACAAGTATTAAACATTCTTTTTTTTATTACCATCAATGTGTAGAGGTTTGAAATGCCTTTAAAAATACAGTATGTTATTATTACTGTGCTTGATATATTATATTACAGTGTGACAGCTATAAGTAAATCTAAGCCAAACAAAACCATAGTAATTACCTGGCAATTCTGCTGCCTATTAGTCACGTCCCTGTGACTAGGACTAGGTCACCAGTATGCAGCATCCACCCATGCAGAATAGCCAAGCAAGTTAAAATAAGTTGTTGTTATGGTGCTATTAGTGTCCATACAGTGTGTTTCCTGTGTTATACTGTGTCAGGATACAGGGTAGATTCTCTGGGGGTTATGGTTCACCATAAAGCAGAAAGGTGGGTTTATATGTGACCTGCATGCCTCCTGGGTATAGCGCAGTGTTTTCTGTGTCCTCTTGTTCTACGCTGATGTTACAGCAATAATTTACTAGAATGATGGACATAAACAAAAGACAACTAGTCGTTTATAATAATTAATCTTTTAAATTGTACCATTGTATGAAATTCATACATATCTGTGACCTGCCTAAAGCACCCTTGGCATCTTTTGTTCATTGCACTTTTCTGCGTTTTTCTATTTTGCAATTAAGCATCAAGGTTTGCTGTTAGGGTTAAGGTTCCTTTCCCCTCAAGTCGTGTGTGATCGTTTGTTGATGAGTTACCGACAACCTATAACCACCAAAAGAGAACCTTAACATAGATTGCATTAATCTTTATAGATGAAGTGCTGTTATTTATTTGAGTTCTAACTTCATATTGATTATAACATTGATAATATTCATTTTGTACTTTAAACCATATTTAGCTTAGTGTCCCAAAATGGGGCATTTAAATATATATATATATAAATCAACACATTTAAATGACCACTGCTTTCACTGTAATGTCTAGAATTTAAATTGAGTACTGTATATTAGTATTAAACATACTTTAAATGATATATGTGGGCCTTGAGTAATTCATGAAATATATCAAGCTGTAAATCTTACTGTGCCGTGACCACCCTAGACTAACTTTGTGTCCCACCCTGGCCACTCCAGTTAAAATGTTCTAGATCCACCACTGCCAGCAACATTGCTAACTGCAAAAATATGTACGATATATTTATTGTTGGTGTCTAACTGATAGGGCTTGCTGATTCGCTTTGAGTCACTCAGTATAGAATCATTTACTGAAGTTATGGAATCATTTACATAATTAGTTCATTATGATACAGAACTGAAAGTGCCCTACTACCTCAGCATCTGTTTTATGGTCTCTCTCTGCTAAATTCATGTGTTACTAGATAATAGTGATGCATCAAAAATTCAAACGTTTGAGCAGACAGTCCAAATGCATCCTAGCTCTGCTTTTTTTTTTTAAATATGAAACATTCACTATGATTATGCTAAAATGTATTAATATAACAGTACTTCTTAGTCTATAGTATCTCTTCTCTGTCACGTCACAGTTAAATAATAATGACATAACCAGGTATTTCAAATATGCATAATTTATTAGCATACTAACATTAATGTGCAATAAACATAATGAGCTTGTACATTAATCGCCATAATTTTATAAATTAAAAGTCTGTATATATAAGCATATACTCATTAATAACATACAGGACTTTTTGGAATCTAATAAACTTTAAATGTGTGAATGCAATAATGATACATGTAAATGATTACAGTATCAGTGTAGCAGACTCTAGTACCCTAAGCTGCCTCTAGCTTGGATACAGAATGAAATATGCTTGGGCATGGATGTGTACAGGTGTTTGCGGCACATTTGTCCACAGATGTTTTAGCTGAGCCTGTAGACCCCGCTTACTTGTAGGATGCCGAAGCTAGTGTCCCAGCTTGGCCCATAATGTATTAGTGATAAATATGGCAATCAGGTTTCACGTTGCGGTTAGGGTTTGGACCCAAATGCAGGGCGGGAACCTGTTTGTGGCGATATAAATGTTTATACTGCAAGCAAACACGTTTCCTAGATGTGGACGCACATGAAACTAGGTGTGTGACAAGTAAACTACATGGAGGGGAGGTGTCTAAGTGAGCAGGTCTAGGCAGGGATCGAAACCCCGATCTCCAGAGTAATAACCCAACGTTACCACTGCAGTTGATATGAGGCGAGTCAGGGCGCGTTTTGTGAGGGAGAGGGAGAAATGGCTGGAAAAACAAACAAAGGAACTGCCAGAGACGACGTGATCAAACAAAAGGGGATGTTTATTAAAGAACAGAATCAACCAGGAGGGTTTAACAGAAAGGGATGTAGGTCTCTGTGCAGAGTGACCCCCGCTCTCTACTCTATTTATGTAGTTATTTATTTATTTAATTTTATAAGCACTTGTTGCTTTTTGTTTCTTTTGCTTTTTCCCACTGATTTTCTCTTTTTCTGTTCTCTCTTTTTTTTTCTCGCTTTTCCTTTTTCTCTCTTTTTTTTTTTTTTTTTTTTTTTTCTCTGGCTGTACCGTACCGGCTACCCCTCTACAAAGGTGTAGCAGAGGTGGTTTGTTTGGTGGGGGCTTATATGGCTGACGCCTCAGGTGCAGCTTGTTGGCTTGATCAGCCCGGAGCATTCTGGGGTTTGGAGTTCTGGGCTGTAGTTCCCCCAGAACGGCACCGCCGCTGCCGTCCTCTGCTGGCTACAGGCGGCATCGCCCGGACCCTTACATCGGGCAGCCCAAGGAAGTGTTGCAATGTGGCGGAAACATTCCTGGGAAGGCCTTGGCATATATGGGTGAGCATTATCCTGCTGAGAAATGCTGTTTGGAAGCCCTGCCATGAGAGGCAACACATGTGGCCAGAGGATGTCCTGCACATATTACTGAGTATGCTTCTGCTGTATAAAGTATTGTGTGCAGCTTGTGCCCTGTGTGTGTGTGTGTGTGTATAATATGTAACATTGAAAGCAATCTTTAATTGTGTAAGGAATCATTAAAAGATGCTACTGATGCACTCAACAACGAGAACACCACACAGTTCCAGCTACTTCACCCACATACAATGCCTTGTTTTAGGTTTTGTTAAAAGCTGCTAAGATTTAAAGCTATCAAACAATGTCAGTCATGTGATTTACTGTCCAGTGCTTCAAACAGGACATTATTACCATAACACAGCAAGCCTTCTTGGCAAGACTTCAGCAAAACTAGTGTAGCCTGTTTAATAGATGCTTCAGAGTCAAACCCACAGCTGATGCTTGTTGTACCTTGCTGTACCTTATGTTTTGTATTTTTCATTTGTACAAGTGCGATCACTTCATTTTGGGAGTTTATTATATTGGGAGTTATTTGCTCAATAAAGCCCAAATTAATCATTCGTTAAGATTATTAGTATTAGTACATATTTGGGATTGTCTTTAATGCAAAAACTATTAAGAACTGGATAATTAGCTGTAAATATTTACTAAAAAAAATTGGTAAGGCATTCTTATGGAAGTACTTTTAAAATGATGCTTTATATTGGCATTAATATATTCTATACTTGCATCTCATTAGTGTATAATTGTAAGCATTTAATTCCTATAGTTCTTGCGAGTGTAAAGGTAAGTTTAATAAAACCAGGGCAATCCAAAGAAAAAGTAAAAAAAAAAAAACAAGCAAAAATATACAAAAAACATAAAAATCAGTCCAAAACATCTATCGATCTGAAACAGGCAAGGAGCAAAAGCAGAGTCCAAAAATACAGTCCAAGGGCCAAAATTAGAGATAATGCTCTATGCAAACACATTAATACGCAATACTTCACTCTCAAGCTCTGTGGTACTGGGGTTTATGTGGCATGGCTGGCGCAGATGGTAGCCCTAGAGCTTAGGAGAGGGAGCCCTCGGGTGGCTGACTCTGGAAATGCTGACAAATTTCAATTTGTTTCTCCGAATCTAGTAAAAGTTTACTAATCATTAACACTTCAAGATGTGTTCCATATTCTACAGTGCAGTCTTAGTCATTGAACCAGTCACTGTGTGAAGCACATAATGACGTGTTACTGAAGTATTCAATGTTTATGGCAACCAAATTACTAATAAAACGATATTGAATTTGTGACTAAACTTGTAAACCTATGATACATATTAGTGATAACTAATCTTGAATATGAGACACATGTTGAAATATTAGTGATTAAACCTATATAACCTCATATGGAATAAACTCCAGAAAGTATATGATTCTACCTAGAACATAGAATCAAATGGTGCCTGTTTGAACAATAATTAATGCTTAATAATTGGTATAACAAATGCTTAACAATATATGTATTGAGCATTATTACAGTTGATATGATTATCAGTGATTTTCATATAACAGACAACCAGTTCTACATTAATACAGCTTACAATGCATCAATCAATACCCCATTTTGAAGTGTCTAATTTGGGCCTTACCAAGCAAAGAATAACACCTTATTAATTCCCAATATAAGCTTATCTGATAAAAAACAAGTCCCCTGTGACTGAAATGGAACTAATAGTGTGTAATACCTTCACAAGCACCAGTAACAGCTGTGATTGGATTCGGCATGTACTGGACAAGTTTCTGGATGTAGGCCACATCTATATTCAGACACTCCTATATCAAAGAACTGTGCATTCATAGTTGTTCTGTTGGCAGTTCATTGGCAATTATGATTATTACCATCCATGAACCAGTGCTAGTTTATGAAGATCATGTGATTACATCATAGAGTTCTTGCAGATTTTCCGAGAGGGCGTTCATGCTGCGAATCTCTTGTTCTACCAAATCTCAAAGGTTTTCTGTTGGATCTGATCTGGTGACTGAACGCCACTGAAGAACATCATGTTTGAGTAACCCGACAACTTGTCATGTCTGCTTTGACGCGTAATCATGCAGGAAGTGGAATTATTAGAAGATGGTAAATTGTGATAATGAATGCACACCCATGTTCACCAACAATAATTGAAGGACCACAATAATAGGCTGTGGCATTCAAGCAATGATAGATCACCATTTATGGCCCAGTGCATCTCCCACAGCATTACTGTTCACCCAGTGCCGGTTGAGTCCATGGATTCATGCTGTTCTCTTATGTTAAAAGGGCCACAAGATGGTGCTGTGGATCTTCAGTGTTTTATTATGTACTGTTACCCTAGGAGCCAACCAGGCTCCAACTATGGCTCTCAAGAAGGAACACTGTCTACATGAGTGGGATGCTTGTCTAACACCACACAATTACTCATATGGACAGTAGAGGTAGGTTCAGCCAGCAGGTCAGCCAGCTTAACTACATAAACAGATTCATATAAAGGAATATTAATATTTTCGCTACTCATACTAAAGCTTCTCTGAATGATAACATATGCACTAAATAGTATGCACATCTTGGAATCCAGACGCTTCTTTTTTCTCTATTGATATGTGATATTGTAATATAAAGCCACAGGTCTTTTATATTACCAGGAAAATTTTCTTCAATTTAAGTTATTCATTAATAATGAACTAACATACTGATTATCAGTGGTTTCAGCAGAACTCCCACTAAACATCACCTATATTAACATATTCCAGAGTCACAGTACCGTAATCATAACTCTTTTATGATGTTGCACACATGGTGATAAATGTAAAACTCGATGTAGACATGCTCTCATGTAAAAACAAACATGTGGTTTATTGAATACAGCATAGACATTTCATGATCTTTCTATGTCTTAATAAATGAATCAAAACATCACATGGTCTTATGAGATACAAAAATTATATATCTATAAACTGTACTGGAACTTTCTAGTAATATTTAAATCTGCAATAATGAAGTATAATATGTATTTTTCTGAAGTATATATTAAGCAGATACAGAGAAGCACAAGCACATTTTCTAGTTCATAGATAATATGTGAGTCACTGAAACCTTCATATAGAAAGGAATGTTTGCCAGACATGGTAGTTTCCTTCTCCACATTTTCTACCATCCAATATCTACCACTTTTCCATCTGATCTGTGTGTCAAAATTCTGAATCATTTTCCCTATTTCAGGTTCAGAGTCTATACAGTTTCTTGGAAATATTAAGCATTATATTTTAAGCAGATCACTGCAAATGATCGTACTGACCAAACACTAATTCTGAGCACCAATAGAATAAAGCCAAAGCTCAGCATGAAACATCAACTGGGTTGCTTAGAGTGTGAAATGCTCATTAAGAAAAGCTTCAATAGATTAGCATTTATTTCATTTACTGTTTTACCTGATTTGTTATAATAATTAACATCCAATTATATCCAGATTCTAAATGCAGTGTTAAAATGCTCTCCTAAAGTCCTAAAGCACAATACAAATAAATCATTTAGAGATAAAGGAAGCGTTTAGCATCATGGTATTAGCTGTCTGGACTGATCATTACATGTCCAGCCTGTTGAAGCGAGTCATTCGATGTACCTGGACCACTGCTCGTTGATCTCTCTACAGCTGACCATGTCTGAATTCAGCATGATGGTGTTAGTAGATTCAGAGCTGGTCTTGGGATGGCTCTCATGGTTAGTCCTTCTTTGGTTTCTTCTTAGTAAGGTACCAACCAAGTAAGGCTCCTATTGGGGCAAGTACAAGAGCAGCAGGTGCTGCAGCAGCTAGTAAAGTGACTTCTGCTACTACTCCTACTGCTACTCCTACTGCTGTTGCCACACTTCCAACAGCTAAGCCTACTCCTGCTCCTTTGACAGCTGCTACGATCTTTTTATGAGATTTGAAACAATGTCCTAATATGTTTTTGAACTCTTCGTTTTTAATTTTAGTTTTCAGGTTTTTTATTTCTTCCTCCATTTCCTGTTTTTCTTTCTCAATCTTCTTCCTCTCATCCTCCCGTACCTTTTCCTCCTCTTCTTTTCTCTTTCTCTCTTCTTCTTGTTTCCTTCTTTTCTCCTCTTCTCCAAGCTTCTTCTGAGCTCTTTTATACATCTCATTAGTGTAATGGTTTCTACCTAAAACCTCTATTTTCTTCAGAAGCTCTGAGACCTGAGAACGGTTCTGGTCTCTGTTGTTGAACGAATGGTGTCTACCCTCACATCTTTGGACAAAATCTGTTAACAGCTCACTCCTTTCCACATACTGATCTAAAGGTATCTTTAGCTGGTCTAAATGAGTAAACAGTATGATGGTGAACTTTGAGGCTTCTTCTCCAAAGTTCTCCTGAATCCACTTCACAGCGTTCTTCTCTTCCTCAGTGAACCTCACGTCCAGTCTGACCACCAGCAGGAACACATGAGGACCAGGAACTGACATGTACACACACTTCTTTATTTCATCTTTCAGTTTTTCTCCAGTCAGTTTTGTATCAAAGACTCCTGGAGTGTCAACCACTGAGATCTTTCTACCCTCCACTGTTCCTTCATGTTTCTTACTCGTCCTGCTGACAGACACTGGTGACATTTTTGCCAGAAATGCCTCTCTGCCCAGGATGGTGTTTCCTGTTGCACTCTTTCCTGATCCAGTCTTTCCCACCAGCACAATCCTTAACTCGGACTCTGTACATCATATAAAAGTTGTAGGTTGTTATTTTAACCAGTGTCGGGCTGTTTCAAGGTGTACTGTTCAACAATCCATTCACTGAACATACAACACAAGTATTCATCAAGTCTCAGCAGATTATCAGATATCTTGTTTATCATTTTTCAATTTATATGATAAAAGCTCATTTTTAAAACAACTTCAGCAAAAAGAATGATTCTGTAGTTGCTGTAGTCTCATTTATTTACTCATATATTACAGCAGTGGAGTTGGGCTGGGATGGGAGTCTGTACTTTACAGCAGTGGTGTTGGGCTGGGATGGGAGTCTGTACTTTACAGCAGTGGTGTTGGGCTGGGATGGGAGTCTGTACTTTACAGCAGTGGAGTTGGGCTGGGATGGGAGTCTGTACTTTACAGCAGTGGAGTTGGGCTGGGATGGGAGTCTGTACTTTACAGCAGTGGAGTTGGGCTGGGATGGGAGTCTGTACTTTACAGCAGTGGAGTTGGGCTGGGATGGGAGTCTGTACTTTGCAGCAGTGGAGTTGGGCTGTGATATGAGTCTGTATTTTGCAGTGGAGTTGGGCTGGGATGGGAGTCTGTACTTTGTAGTGGAGTTGGGCTGTGATGGGAGTCTGTACTTTACAGCAGTGGAGTTGTGCTGGGATGGGAGTCTGTACTTTACAGCAGTGGAGTTGGGGTGGGATGGGAGTCTGTACTTTGCAACAGTGGAGTTGGCCTGTGATGGGAGTCTGTACTTTGCAGCAATGGAGTTGGGCTGGGATGGGAGTCTGTACTTTGCAGTGGAGTTGGGCTGGGATGGGAGTCTGTACTTTGCAGTGGAGTTGGGCTGGGACGGGAGTCTGTACTTTGTAGTGGAGTTGGGCTGTGATGGGAGTCTGTACTTTACAGCAGTGGAGTTGTGCTGTACTTTGATGGTTGGGCTGTGATGGCGTCTGTACTTTGCAGCAATGGAGTTGGGCTGGAATGGGAGTCTGTACTTTGCAGCAGTGGAGTTGGGCTGTGATGGGAGTCTGTACTTTGCAGCAATGGAGTTGGGCTGTGATGGGAGTCTGTACTTTGCAGTGGAGTTGGGCTGGGATGGGAGTCTGTACTTTGCAGCAGTGGAATTGGGCTAGGATGGGAGTCTATACTTTGCAGTGTAGTTGGGCTGGGATGGGAGTCTGTACCTTGCAGTAGTGGAGTTGGGCTGGGATGGGAGTACGTACTTTACAGCAGTGGAGTTGGGCTCGGCCTGGGAGTACTGTTTTACTGAAGTGGGATGAATGGGCTGAAAGACTGTACCGTGAAGTGGCGTTGGGCTGAATGGAGTATGTACTTTGCAGCAGTGGAGTTGGGCTGTGATGGGAGTCTGTACTTTGCAGCAATGGAGTTGGGCTGTGATGGGAGTCTGTACTTTTCAGCATTGGAGTTGGGCTGTGATGGGTGTCTTGTACTTTGTGGGCGTTGTGAAGTTGGCTGGATGGGAGTCTGTACTTTAAAGAAGTGGAGTTTGGGCTGGGCGATGGGACTTACTGTTGGCTTTGACGGCTGGGAGGGGACTTAGGCTGGAGTGGCGTTTGTATGGGCGTCAGTGAAGTAGGAAAAGTGGAGTTTTGGACTGAGTATGAGACTTTACAGCAGTGGAGTTTGGGCTGGGCTGGGAGAACTGTACTTTAAGTGGCGTTGAATTGGGCGTGGGATGAACTTTACTGAAGTGGAGTTTTGACATGGCTGGGAGACCTTTACTGCAGTGGAGTTTTGACTGGGACTGGGGGTCTTTACTTGAAGTTGCGTATTTGAAGTTGGGCTGGGATACTTTTACTGAAAGTGGCGTTTGACTGGGCTGGGAGACATTTACTGAAGTTGGGTTTGGGATGGGGATGGGAGACTTCACAGCAGTGGAGTCGGGCTGGGAAGGGAGTCTGTATATTACAGCAGTGGAGTTTGACTGGGATGGGAGACTTTACATTTTTTTTTTTTTTGAGTTCTTCTCTTTTTATCTCACCTTTCAAGCTTTTGATTTTTTCCACCATTTCCTGTTTTTACTGAAGTGGCGTTTGACTTCCTTGGGAGACTCATCCCTCAAGTTCCAGTTTGACTGGGCCTGGGAGGACTTTACTTCTGGAGTTTGAACTTTTGGTTCCGTCTTTACTTTTTTTTGGTTTCGTCCTCAGGCTGGGAGCTTGACTCTGAACCTTCTGATAGATCTCATTAAGTGTAGGTTTGGGCCTAAAGCCTCTATTTTCTTCAGAAGCTCTGAGACCTGAGAACGTTTGACTGATCTGTGAGACTTGTTGAATAAATGGTATGACTGGGCTCACACAGACTTTACTGAAGTGGATCTTCTAACTCCTCAGGACTTTGTTCCACATACTTTGATCTACAGGGGGGATGACTCCATCTGAGCTGGCGTTTGAATGAGTAAGACAGTATGATGGTGAACTTTGAGGGTGCTTCTGTGCAAAGTTCTTTCTGAATCCCACTTCACTAGCGTTCTTCTGACTCTTCAGGGAGACTTCTGAAGTCCAGTTTGACCACCAGCAAGGAGACACACTGAATTGGACCAGGAAACTGACATGGGACACTTTACTGAAGTGGCGTTTTCAGGGCTTTCAGTTCTTTACTTCAAGTCAGTGATGTATCAGAGAGTCCCTGGGGTGGTCGACCACTGAGATCTTTCTACCCTTTGACTGTTCTTTGGGAGACTTTACTGAAATGGCGTTTGACATGGGCTGGAGACTCTTACTGAAGTGGCTGCCACAATGGGCTGGGAGACTTTACTGCAAAGATGGAGTTTCCCTCGGCTGGGCACTCTTTCCTGATCCAGTCTTTTGAACTGGGCTGCAGACAATCCTTAAGTGGCGTTTGAATGGGCTGGGAGACTTTACTGAAGTGAGCGTTTGATTGTCTGGGAGACTTTACTGAAGTGGAGTTGACTCGGCTGGGAGCAAGTGGCAAAACAATCCATTCACAGACTTTACAAAACAAGCGTTTGAATCAGGGGGAGACTCAAGCATTTTAATACTTGTAGACTTTACTGAAGTGGCGTTTGACTCGGCTGGGAGACTTTACTGAAGTTGCGTTTGAAACGGCTGGGAGACTTTACTGTAGTGGCTGTTTGAATGGGCCGGGAGACTTTTACATACTGAAGGGCAGGGAGTTTGACTCGGGCTGGGAGAGTTTTACTGACTTTACTGGAGTTGGCGTGGGATGGAGAGGAGACTTTTACTGAAGTGGAGTTTGACTGGGGAGACTTTACTGGGAGGAGTTTTGACTTTACTGAAGTGGCGTTTGACTGGGCTGGGAGACTTTACTGAAGTGGAGTTTGACTGGGCTGGGAGACTTTACTGAAGTGGAGTTTGACTGGGCTGGGAGACTTTACTGAAGTGGAGTTTGACTCGGCTGGGAGACTTTACTGAAGTGGAGTTTGACTCGGCTGGGAGACTTTACTGAAGTGGAGTTTGACTGGGCTGGGAGACTTTACTGAAGTGGCGTTTGACTGGGCTGGGAGACTTTACTGAAGTGGAGTTTGACTCGGCTGGGAGACTTTACTGAAGTGGCGTTTGAATGGGCTGGGAGACTTTACTGAAGTGGCGTTTGAATGGGCTGGGAGACGTTGACTGGGCTGGGACTGAAGTGGAGTTTGACTGGGCTGGGAGACTTTACTGAAGTGGCGTTTGACTCGGCTGGGAGACTTTACTGAAGTGGCGTTTGACTGGGCTGGGAGACTTTACTGAAGTGGAGTTTGACTGGGCTGGGAGACTTTACTGAAGTGGCGTTTGAATGGGCTGGGAGACTTTACTGAAGTGGCGTTTGACTGGGCTGGGAGACTTTACTGAAGTGGCGTTTGACTCGGCTGGGAGACTTTACTGAAGTGGCGTTTGACTCGGCTGGGAGACTTTACTGAAGTGGCGTTTGAATGGGCTGGGAGACTTTACTGAAGTGGCGTTTGAATGGGCTGGGAGACTTTACTGAAGTGGAGTTTGACTCGGCTGGGAGACTTTACTGAAGTGGCATTTGACTCGGCTGGGAGACTTTACTGAAGTGGCGTTTGAATGGGCTGGGAGACTTTACTGAAGTGGAGTTTGACTGGGCCGGGAGACTTTACTGAAGTGGGCATTGACTCGGCTGGGAGACTTTTACTGAAGTGGCGTTTGAATGGGCTGGGGACTTTCCTGAAGCAGAGTTTTG
>JAMWET010003195.1:0-28970 GCA_024036415.1 Prochilodus magdalenae | reverse complement strand
AATGGGTCCAGCTAGAGTTCAATGGAAGACTTGATACTAAAAAGCCCTCAGCCATTTCAGGTGAGCCTCCACTACAGTTGGGTCCTCAGGAAAACCCAAATGGGCTCAACCAACTTACAAAACAAAAAAAAAAAAAAACCCTCAGGGTTGTTCTCACTAAAAGCCCAGTCCCTCCCACCCCCACGGCCTCCGCCGTAATCTAGGGTACTGGCATATAACACATGCCTTGCTCTCTTCTGAACGCGGCTCCTGCCGTCGTAAAGGGCCTTTCCTTTTGCTGCACCCGATGCTCACAACTCACCCTCTGCTCGTGGGAGCCCTCAGACCAGAAGACAAGGGGGGGGGAGAACGCCCATTACTCCTCTACCCATAAGTCAAAGAAGGGTCAAAAGCAAAACTCATTGGGAATTCCAGCACGTGGCACACAAGCCACACATTATGAGAGATGCAGCAGGCAATGTCAAAGGCCGCCTCCCTCACAAAGGGAATGACTCAACTGCTCAATAGGTGGGATGATCTAACAAATCTCCAATCCACGGCCGACCACCAGACGTCTCGGGTGGTAACAACCACCCACTGTGGGTTCCTGTCCCAGTCCTGTAACGTCAATACAGAGCTTAAACACTCAACAGTCCACAACCTCACACAACACTAGTCATACAAACGTGACCCAATCAGATTCATTTCCTAAAATGCTCAAACACCCCTGGGTGTTATTACCTCAAATCTAAATTGCCAGTTACCATTAATTGTTCCACTCATAAACGTTATACTGCCTTGCTGTTTCCAACAGTAGACGTAACTTAAAGTGTACGGATGCTCAGTTTGCTGTCAATCATAGCAAACATGCCTACTAAACTCAATTTAACGGCTCTAACCAAATTTCCTCCGAAAAGGGGGCATGATTAGACAAAACCTTTTAGAACAAAGGTACTAAATTGCACAACATTGATGTGGGTTCTTATATAGTACAGTGTGCATGCTCGTAACATGTGGCAAATCTCAAACAGGGAGTACACTGGCAGCAATCTCCCTTCAGGTCATTTAATAATCCAGCTTGACTGCCTCACACCAACTTGTAAACTTGCTGATGTTGAACATATCACCAGAAGTAATAAAACAAGCCCACTAAGTTAGAGCACTCTCAACTTGATCTACATTAATCTGTTCTTACAGAAAAAAAGAGAAAACAGTTACTACGTAAGAGGCACCTTGAGGCTGGATCAATATGCAAGTGTGTTTGTTGGTGTTCACATGCTCTTTGCTCCAAAACAGGTGCAAACCGGGACATGTGTGATCCAGAAGATAAAAAATCATTCAGGATCCCAAAGGGGGGAATATAGTAGTGATCTAGCTGTTTTGGTTAATAAAAGACTAAATCTCGATCTTTTCTTGCATATGATTATGAAGACCCATTAGAAGAGGGGTCCGATAGCATCTGGTTTCTCTCTTAACAGTTTGAGAATGGTCCCCTCCCCTAAAGGTCAGGGAATGTGACCCTCAAACCCTCTCGAGCAAAGGGGAGGTCATTCTGCAGCTATATATATAAACTGTTTCACAAAATCCTGAGTGAAACCATCAATAACTTTGTTTAAAGACAGGGGCTAAACCCCCCTGACAATGGTCGTGTACCCCCAGTCACCCCGGAGGCTCCAGCACGCCCTGGGACCAAACATCCTGTCTCGCTGAGATGTCACGAGATAAGACCCCTATTTATGACTTGTAAAACAACGGCTCGCTCAAGAGACGGTCATCAAGTCGTAAACTTCTCCAAGAAAACAGATCATGCAGACCAAACGTGGCCCCTTATCTGCCCTTATTTTGCAGTTAGGGACAGGAACTAGGGGCCTCTCTATGTATCAAATCTATCTGCATAATTTACAACTTCCAAAACTACTAAGAAGATCCTAGAAACAGACTCTTACAGGACTCAAGGATCTGAATCTACATTACCCCAGAATCACCCTTGTTAGAATTGTCTGTTAAATGCTGTTAACATTGTGTTGAAGTGTTAATCTATAATCCAAACCAGTCAGAATCCAACTTAGAAACAATCCTTCGAATATGTTTCCTCTTCTTTCTCTCTCTTTATATCTTAGGATTCTTAAACTGTGATCTAGTTTTCATTAATCAACATTAGTACTAACTTTCTTCGTGCTTCACCTTTTTGTAAGTAAGTTTAGAAACTATAGTCGTGTTGGAATTTTGGGTGTTGACTGAACCGTGATTTAAAAGATGATCACCATGAATTAATGTTTTAAATCATGACTTGCAATTTACTGTATTTCTCTGTTCGTACCAAATGCTTTTATGCTTTGGTTCAATGTAACCAATCCAACACAGTAGGATTGTGAAAGGTTAATAAGTGGTTGTAACCCGAAATGACAAAATGGGTTATACTTACTAACCTCAGCATATACAGAATGTTCAAGGTTTCAGATTAACTTCATTCTACTCTTCCTATATTTTTGGTATTCCCATAATATGTGTTCATCTACCCATGAGACGCTTGTTTTACTAAGGATACAACCATGCTTTTGAAATTCTCAAATGTATGTGAACATGTGACACTCTTGTGGAAGAATGAGCAGACTAATGCATATATTCATGAGAAAGTGACCATGGAACCCTCCTCCGTCCCGCCTTCAAGGCCTCTACTTAAACTCAGGTCCACAGGAACAGTCTTCAGTTCAGTTTTGAGTTTTTTCAGAGAAGAAGTCCAGTTACAGGACAGATTAGAGGTCGCAGCGAAGTCCAGCTTCCAGCCGGAGCTCGACTCTCTGAGCTCTCTCAGAGAGCTCTCCTCTCCAACCCGGCAGACTCCTCCGGGCAGACGTCCTCTCTTCTGGACACATGAGAAAAGCTCTCTCCTAGGTCAGCTCGACTCCCGGCGCTCCAAGACGATGACCGGTGGAAGATGGGCCCTCTTAGAAGCAGACTCAGCCAGAAGCAGAGTCCCTTCAACAGAACCCTCCAAAAGAAACCAAGATGTAGCCAGCGTGCGCGGTCCGCCGACACTGACAAAATCAGAGGTCGCGGATTGGGACCCGGACAAGCAGCATCGACTGCCAGACGCCAGGACACGTGACCAGAGGCTGCACAACCAGAGGCACAACCAGAGGCCGCGAAGAAAAGCTCCACGCCGACCCACTTCCCGGGGAAGACGGCAGGCCAAGCCAAGGCCCAGCCAGCAGTACCAACCCAAACGCATGGGTCAACGGAGGACCACCTCCCGACCAGACCAGCCTGCACGACGCGGTTTCAAGGTGACACAACCAAAGTTCACTTCTGTGGTCCAGTCCTCGGTGCCATGTTTATTGATGCTGTTCTTTATATTAATATTATCTTAGATTCCGATTCTAAGTTCAGTTCTGCTCATTCTCCACAAAATTAGTCCCCTCTGAGTTTCAGTAAACTCATGTGGTCTCTTGTGTAGGTGAACGTGATAATTCCAGACCTCCCATTATGCATATCAACCCCATTTGTTACTTAATGTTTGTTTGTGTTGTTTAATGTGCTGTAAATAAACTGCTTTTCTTAAAAGTAGTCTGGATATATGACTCAATATTGCGACAAGCGTGCCGATCACTAGATGTCTCGGAAATGAACTCTCACCCTGAGATTGGATAATATGGCAATCATGGTTTGTGCTTCAGTTAAGCTAAACAATGCCCTCTAATATCCTAATAATAATTAATAATTGATTAATCAATTAATTGGTTAATTAATTATACCCCCTGTGATCACTACATAAGGGTGGCCGCCAACATGGCTGCTCGGCTCCACACACTTACCAAGGACAAATCACATTGTCTTTAAAAGCATAGGAATCTTGGATATTGTGCACATATATATGCACATATATACATGTGCATATATTGGTTTTTAGGTAGAGTGTCCAGGTATTTAGATGTACAGTATATACAGTAAAGTGTAATAGAAGAAGTGTTCAGTAGCAGGTTGTTCCTATGGCACCATGCCACAAAGTCCTCCACCAGGTTTCTGTACTCCGCCTCCTGCCCTCCCCTTACACAGGCCACAACAGCAGTATCGTCCGAGAACTTCTGCATGTGGCACGTCTCAGAGTTGTACCTGAAGTCTGAGGTGTACAGTGTGAAGAGGAAAGGGGAGAGTACAGTCCCCTGTGGTGCTCCTGTGCTGCTGACCACAGTCTCTGACGAACAGTCCTTCAGCCTGACATACTGAGGTCTGCCAGTGAGGTAGTCAGTAATCCAGGAGACCAGGTGTGGATCGACTTGCATCCTTGCCAGCTTGTCTCTCAGTCGGAGGGGCTGAATGGTGTTAAAGACACTGGAGAAATCAAAGAACACGACTCTCACAGCGCTGCCCCCCTTGTCCAGATGAGAGTGGGCCCGATGGA
Organism: Prochilodus magdalenae; assembly: GCA_024036415.1. NCBI lineage: Eukaryota > Metazoa > Chordata > Actinopteri > Characiformes > Prochilodontidae > Prochilodus > Prochilodus magdalenae. Next base: position 24,589 of record JAMWET010003195.1, on the reverse strand, counting down.
GAAGGTACAGCATGGCATCCTCTACTCCCACTTTCTCCCTGTAGACGAACTGCAGGGGGTCCATTGCGTGTTGGACCTGGGGTCGGAGAAGGTGTAGAAGGAGGCGTTCCAGACTTCAGTAGTCTAGGACACACTCTGTCTGGTCCAGCTGCTTTCCTTGTGTGGAGTCTCCAAAGCTCACCTCTAACCTGGTCTGCGGTGAAGGTGTACAGGAGGGGAGAGGTGGGGGCTTCAGTGGTGGTGCTGCAGGTCAGGTCTGATGAGATAAGATGTGAGAACGGTGGAGCGGGGTCTGTGTTGTCTGTGCTATCACTCTGCAGGAGGGGTGCATGAATAACAAAAGAAGAAGGAGAAGAAGAAGCAGTAATGTTAATGTCCAGGCAGTCAGAGGCTGAAGTACTGGGCGCTGAGGTGAGGGAGCTGCAGAGACTTGAACAGGGCAGTCCAACTGGTTTTAGGTGGTGTTGAACTCATTGGCTCTCTGGACGTCACTGTCTGTAGAAATGTCAGACCTCTGTATATAGCCTGTGATGGTCTTCATACTATTTCATACCTCCCTCATGTTATTTTCATGATATGTTATTCTCATACCTAATGCCTCAGAGAAGAGTTCAAAAGCTATTCAAGCTGATAGAAGAGGTGAGGGGGGGGTCGCATTTTAGGACTCCTCTTAGAAGAAGGTACACACCAGCTTGAAAGGTCCAGGTCCAGGAGACTTATACAAACCATGAAGAGGGAGAACCTATGGGTTTTTCAATAATTTCGGAGTGACCCAACAGCCATGATCGTGGACATCCAGCAGGCAGTAATGCTCTCCATGAGTCATCCTGTTAGTACAGGACCATTGGCAGATGGCTGCATCACGCAGGACTACATGCACACTGACCTTAATGAACACCATGACAACTACCCCAACAACTGCGATGGTGTGGTGCCAGGCTGTTATGGAGGCATATATGGAGTATGTAGGCACCGTGGTCAGCACCAAGATAAACAGTTTGTTGTCACACGTCCAGAAGGCCTGGTGTCCCTCCACCTCCACCCCTACCGCACCATCTGCAGGAACTGTGTGAGGATGTTCAAGCTGCATGGGATGGATTATCACAGGGCACCATTAGGAACCTCTACAGCTCCATACCGAGACGTCTGGCATGTTGGGTTAGCAAACACGGCGGCCCGACGCCATACTGAGAGACAGACTTCTGTATGTGTAGCTCAATAAATATTGATCATATCAGTGTAAATTTATCATCAGTTATTGATCCTGCTCACCTTTATCTTCCTTTCCAATAGCACTGCAATCCCAGACCTCCTTCTGGTAGCAGCTGTTCCTTTAATGATGAGTTATTTCGAAATGAGAAGGACATTATAGCATATTAAGGCCTATGTGTTTTCAAAGTCAGGGTTTCTTTTTAGTTCTCCTATAACTAGGGCTCAGTCTTTTTCCCTATGTCAGAATATTTCTCATATACGACTGAAGCAAAATAACTATTTTGGATAAGATTATATTTCATACACAGTGGTGCAAAAAAATATTTAGTCAGCCACTGATTGTGCAAGTTCTCCTGCTTAGAAAGATGAGAGCGGTCTGTAATTTTTTATCATAGACTTACACTTCAACTATGAGAGACAAAATGGATAAAAAATACAGGAAATCTCACTGTAGGATTTTTGTAGGGACCTGATGAATGACCTGCAGTGAGCTGGGACCAAAGTAACCAAGGCCAACATCAGTAACACACTATGCTGAGTGGGACTCACATCGTGCAGCTACAGGCGTGTCCCGGCCCGTCTGAAGTTCGCCAGAGTATATGATGAGGATGATCCAGAAGAGGACTGGGAGAAAATCATGTGGTTAGATGAAACCAAAATAGAACTTTTTGGTAAAAACTCGTCGTGTTTGGAGGAAGAACGCTGAGCTGCATCCCAAGAATACCATACCTACTGTGAAGCATGGGGTTGGAGACATCATGCTCTGGGGCTGTTTTTCTGCAAAGGGGACAGGACGACTGATCCGTGTCAAGGTAAGAATGAACAGGGCCATGTATCGTGAGACTTCAACCAAAACCTCCTTCCTTCAGTGAGAGCATTGAAGATGGAACGTGGCTGGGTCTTCCAGTATGACAATGATCCCAAACACAACGCTCGGGCAGCGAAGAAGTGGCTCGGTAAAAAGCATTCCAAGGTCCTGGTGGCCTAGGCAGTCTCCAGACCTCAACCCCTCAAAATTTGTGGAGGGAGTTGAAAGTCTGTGTTGCCCAACGACAGCCCCATCACTGCTCTACAGGAGATCTGCATGGAGGAATGGGCCGGAATACCAGCTACAGTGTGGGCATACCTGGTGAAGACTTACAGGAAACGTTTGACCTCTGTCATTACCAACATTACCAAGGTCATGTTACAAAGTATTGAGCTGAACTTTTGTTATTGACCAAATACTTACTTTCCACCATAATTTACAAATAAATTCTTTAAAAATCCTACAGTGTGATTTCCTGGATTTTTTTTTTTCATTTTGTCTTTCATGTGTACCTGTGATGAAAATTACAGACCTCTCTCATCTTTCTCAGTAGGAGAACTTCCACAATCAGTGGCTGACTAAATACTTTTGTACCCCATTGTACATGTGTGTGTTTTTGGGTTGAGTATGTGTCTTTATTTTATGTTTAATGTATATAGCTTCAAAATCAGGCAGATCCATGCACTTTTTTAGGTAAAGCCACATTTTCAACATGGCTGGTGCTTTAACAACGGATAGTTACTGTAAAGCACTACCAATCATATATTAGCATCAGTGTAAAGTAAAATACAGGAGTGGCCATGATTCTGCTGTGAGGGGAACTCTTTCACTGAAACACAAGCAGAAATAAACACATACATAAACATAAATCATCCACTTTAAAGTAACAACAACTTCTTTACAAACATGGTAATTTTACTAGTGTGGTCACTCTGCATGGCTACACCTCCTGTGCTCGTAAGGACATCTGAGCCAGTAGCTACAATATTATCATTTACAGTAACATTTAATAACTCCATGTGTGATGTATTTCTGCAGATAATTCTTTGTGGAGTACTACAAAACAGTTAAAGATAAACAGATTATCTTTACAAAATATATTCTATAGAAATGCTACAGAAGTGAAACGCTGGCAAGATGTGGTCATATATATATATTTTTCTGTTTCCTCTTATCGTCTGGTTGTTTATCTCTAGTTATCGACCTCTGCTCTGGCCTTTCTCTCTCCCTCTTGCCTCACCTTTCTAACTTGGTTGCCTCCGCTGACTGCTTTTTCCCGGTTCCGACCTGTGCCTGTCCCTGATTACATTTCTACCCCATTGCTGGTTCTACATTGCTGCTTAATTGGTTCTATACTTTGTATAATAAAACCGCCTTGGCTTTTAACTCTGCAAGCATCGATTCAGAGTCTTTTTACCTGACAATATATATATTCTCTCTCTCTATTCTCGCTCTCTCTCTCTGTCTGTCTGTCTGTCTCTCTCCCCCTCTCTGTCTGTCTCTCTATCCCTCACTCTCCTTTTCTGTCTCTCTCTCTCGCCCTCTCTGTCTGTCTGTCTGTCTGTCTCTCTCTCCCCCTCTCTGTCTGTCTCTCTATCCCTCACTCTCCTTTTCTGTCTCTCTCTCTCGTCCTCTCTGTCTGTCTGTCTGTCTCTCTCTCTCTTTCTCTCTCTCTCTATTCTCTCTCTCTGTCTCCCCCCCCTCTGTCTGTCTGTCTGTCTGTCTGTCTCTTTCTCTTCCTCTCTCACACACACACACACACACACACACACACACACACACACAGAGAAGGTAATTTGATGTGGTTTCAGAGAGGTGTGTTATAAGAGGGTTAAACTTGGTCAGACTGGTTTCATTTCATGAAACTGAAAGTGTAACAGAGGATTATTCATCCAGGACTGCAGTGGAGAAGCGGGGTGTGTGTATGGGAGTATAACGGTAAAATGGTGTGGGGTGAGAAGCTGGCAGTGATGTGTGTGTTCTGTGTTGTAACTCTGGATCTCCTGGTTAAACTGAATCTGAACTTTTCTAACTGAGGACTGGCAGCAGAAACAGGTAACACCATTCTTACTGCTTTTACGGCTTCTGGATAGTAAATGCACAGAAAGACTAAAAGAGGGAAGTTTTCAGTAAGTCATGTGACCATTTCTTCTCTTTATTCATCTAGCCAGTTAACTATGTATTTTCAGTGTGGTCTATGGTCATTTTAATGCTGGGTTAATCCAGGCGGTGTTATGATCTGAAAATTAAAAGTAATGTTTGTAAATTAGAGAAATTCTGAGGCAGACTACTGGGTACATGGTCCATAATGGCACTTTACACACAATATAATGAAAATGCATAAAATAAAATGTAAATAAAATAAAATAACTCTATAAAAAAATACTATCTATATAGTGTGGCTATAATAATTATTATTATTATACATAATAAATAAAGTATTCTTCTTTCTGTTCTTCTTCTCCTTCTTCTTCTTCTTCTTATTATTATTATTATTATTAATAATCTGCTGAACACAGTAGTGCAACTACTTAATGTACACTGTAAAACAGGTTCTGATGTTCTGTTAAAAGATGAGAACATTATTTATTATCTGATAAACGTTGATGTTATTACACTAAATTACCATGTTTCTGTCTGTACTTACATATACTAATATAGTTCACCTTTATCCTGAATATCTGCATGGAACAGAAACAGTCTGTAAGATATTACATCTGTATAAACTTGTGGGTTTTCTAATCATGTGAATTTAATATAACTGATTTATAAATAATAAGATCTAGCTCCTACACTTTTTGCAGGACAGAAGTGCTGATCTGCTCCTTTGCAGACTTTACCTGATCTAACACACTGGATCTAGTTAACTAACCATCTGAACATTACAGCTGGGGTTCTGAACCTAAACTCTGCAGAGTGGTAGCTCTCAGGTGCTAGAGAAGGGGTTCCATGCAAGGCAGAATTCTAAGAATACACAATTAGACCACAACTAGAGTTTCAGCACATGCATCAAATCTTGACTCTTCACTAAAAAAGGGCCATAAAAAGACTACATACATAATCCAGACTCATTAGGAGGGTATACTCTTGGCAGCATGTTAGCAAGGAATCACAATGCACAGGAATCAACTAGAGCACAGATGAGACACAATGTGCTATGGTTGCTTTGAGATTCCTTTCATGTCATGAAATTTGTTATTATTGTTTCTTAACAGAAACTGGACAAAAACTCTTAATGAAAAGAAGAATTTAAGTTTTAAAACATTTGTTGTCCACTAGTGATGTTGTGTTCTTTACGAAAAGTAATGTAAGCAATAAAGAGACATCATGTTTTGTCATAGAATTGTTTTTTTAACAAAAGCCTCAGACTGAAGGAAAGAAGAATATAAGTATAAAACATTAATTGTTCTCCAGGATCATTTTGTCCAGAACTCATGTTACAAATTCAGTTCATTACAGTAAGAAACACATTTTAAACCTGCACATGATTAACTCATTATTAGTGGAAAGCAAAATGACGTAGAAAAAAACATGATACATGAAAATGTATACAGATTTAACATATTGATTATAGATTCAGCTCATTAGTCCTGATACTCTTCTCTCTCCTACATGAAAGTATCTTCAGCTGCTTTTATAGGTAAAAAGAATCACATTTTGTGTGAATGCCATTTTGAGGCATTATCTATGCCATAATTAGAAGACTTTGTTTGACAATAAGTACATTTGGTTGACCAGCATATCAGCAAATCCAAAACACGACACACGACATACAGTGAGAAAAATAAGTATTTGAACACCCTGCGACTTCTGCAAGTTCTCCCACTTAGAAATCATAGAGGGGTCTGAAATTTTCATCTTAGGTGCATGTCCACTGTGAGACACATAATCTAAAAAAAATCCGGAAATCACAATGTGTGATTTTTTTATTTGTGTGTTACTGCTGCAAATAAATATTTGAACACCTGCCAATCAGCAAAAATTCTGGCCCTCAAAGACCTGTTAATCCGCCTCTAAAACCTCCACCTCCACTCCACTTATTATTCTAAATTAGAAGCACATGTTTGAGGTCGTTCCCGCCAACTACTAACATGACTCCAAGACTCCAACTACTAACATGGCTAAGACCAAAGAGCTGTCCAAAGACACCAGAGACAAAATTGTTGACCTCCACAGGGCTGGAAAGGGCTACGGTGCAATTGCCAAGCAGCTTGGTGAAAAAACATCAACTGTTGGAGCAATTATTAGAAAATGGAAGAAGATAAACATGACTGTCAGTCTCCCTCGGACTGAGGCTCCACGCAAGATCTCACCTCGTGGCGTATCAATGATCCTAAGAAAGGTGAGGAATCAGCCCAGAACTACACTGGACGAGCTGGTCAACGACCTGAAGAGAGCTGGCACCACTGTTTCCAAGGTTACTGTGGGTAATACACTAAGACCTCATAGTTTAAAGTCCTGCATGGCACGGAAGGTTCCCCTGCTTAAACCAGCACACGTCCAGGCCTGTCTTAAGTTTGCTGATGACCATTTGGATGATCCAGAGGAGTCATGGGAGAAAGTTCTGTGGTCAGATGGTCTTAATTCCACTCGCCGTGTTTTGAGGACGAAGAACGATGAGTACCATCCCAAAAACACCATCCCTACTGTGAAGCATGTGTTTTCTGCACATGGGACAGTATGACTGCACCGTATTAAGGTGAGGATGTCCGGGTCCATGTATTGCGAGATTTTAGGGAACAACCTCCTTCCCTCAGTTAGAACATTGAAGATGGGTTGTGGCTGGGTCTTCCAACATGACAATGACCCAAAGCACACAGCCAGGATAACCAAGGAGTGGCTCTGTAAAAAGCATATCAAGGTTCTGGAGTGGCCTAGGAAGTCTCCAGACCTAAACCCTATAGAAAATCTTTGGAGGGAGCTCAAACTCTGTGTTTCTCAGCGGCAGCCCAGAAACCTGGCTGATCTAGAGGAGATCTGTGTGGAGGAATGGGCCAAAATCCCTGCTGCAGTATGTGCAAACCTGGTGAAAAACTACGGGACCTCTGTAATTGCAAACAAAGGCTACTGTACCAAATATTAACATTGATTTTCACAGGTGTTCAAATACTTATTTGCAGCAGTAACACACAAATAAATTATTAAAAATAATTTTTTTTGGATTATGTCTCCCACAGTGGACATGCACCTAAGATGAAAATTTCAGACCTCTCCATGATTTTTAAGTGGTAGAACTTGCAAAGTCGCAGGGTGTTCAAATACTTATTTTCCTCCCTGTATGTGACCAAACATTCTAGTACGTACCTGTTTTTCTATCAGGGGAAAAAATAAAAATATAAAAAATACCAAACAATACAAAGAATTGGCCATGACATCCCAACTGGAGTTTAGGTTGTGTTATCTGAAGATCAGATGATCAAACACTTGCAATTTTTTTCAGAGATGAAGTTTCTCAGAGTGACACTACTGATTTGTTTGGCCTTAATGGAAACTACATCAGGTTTGTGTCCCCTATAATTCTGTGTGTGTGTGAGTGTGTGTGTGTAATTGAGAGAGAAAAAAAAATGTCTATGTTTCATTTGTTGTTAATTTGGTTAGATCTGACTTTTTAAAATATTTTGTTATACAGTTATATAATATTTGCCATATTACCCATAAAGCTCATATAGAATGTAGGTGGAAAATATCTACGCAATCATCCTTTCCTGTATGCTAGAATTAATATTTAGCTGACATTATTATTTTGTCCTGCTACTACATAGTGTTAAACCTTGTAGTTTATAATTACTACTTTGGGGCCCAAATTTAACACTCCTGTTGTTGATTGACCTTTAACACCAACCACTACTGGTTAGGCCAAATATTTAATACATAAGGCTTATGTAATATTACATTAATATAATTACTAAATTCCTCTACAGTACACGGCAAATTTTAGAACCAAAATACAACATATCATATAACAGAAAGTTACCTACTACACTGGATGTAGGCTGGGAGAAGAACAGAGGAAATACTTTTTTGTAAACACACTATATTTAATTAAAATATTGTGCTTTTGTATTTTATTACAGAACAGTTAAATGTAGTTGTCCCAGATGTTCCTCTTGTTGTTGAAGCTGGTAAAGACCTGGTTCTTCCCTGTTCTGTCCAACCCAACATCAGTGCTGAAGATATGATGGTGGAATGGTTCAGACCAGATTTGAGTGAAACTGATAGACTGGTGCATCTTTATGAAGATCGTGAGGACAGAAATGAGAAGCAGTTAAAGTCCTACAGAGGGAGGACAAGTCTGTTTAAAGAGGAGCTGAAGAAAGGAAACACCTCACTGAAACTCTCAGCAGTTCAACCTTCTGATAGGGGAGATTATAAGTGTTTCGTTCAGGATAAATCAACATCCTGGTACGACGACATTGAACTTCATGTAGCCGTTAATGGTGAGAGCCATCAGATCCAATACCTGGCTTCTTCTTCTTCTTCTTCTTATTATTATTATTATTATTATTATTATATACTAGATTAAATAAAAAAGTATTAATATATATTGCTCACTGCTCATCTTTCTTATTCCAGTCCGTTTAAAAGTAGTTGGTCCTGAAGTTCCACTAGTTGCTGAAGCTGGTGAAGACTTGGTTCTACCTTGTTCTATCCAACCCCAAGTCAATGCTGAGGAAATGAAAGTAGAGTGGATTAGACTGGAACTGGCTCAGTTGAACCCTCTAGTGCATCTGTATGAAGATTTTAAAGAAAGGAATCAGCAGCAGATGGAGTCTTACAGAGGGAGGACACGTCTGTTTAAAGAAGAGTTAAAGAAAGGAAACACCTCACTGAAACTCTCAGCAGTCCAGCCTTCTGATGAGGGAGCTTACAAATGTTTTATTCAGTTATTTCCGTGGGACGATGATGCAATTATTTATGTTGAAGTCAAAGGTATGTTCCAGCCTAATATTAGTTTATTACTTTTAGTTTTTATAAAACAAAATTAATTATTTACAAAAATGCATTGCTTAATATTCATTGTTCTTATCACTACAGAAAGGTACAGAATACAAACCGGATTCCAAAAAAGTTGGGACACTAAACAAATTGTGAATAAAAACTGAATGCAATGATGTGGAGGTGCCAACATCTAATATTTTATTCAGAACAGAACCCAAATCACAGATCAAAAGTTTAAACTGAGAGAATGTATCATTTTAAGGGAAAAATATGTTGTTTCAAAATTTCATGGCATCAACAAATCCCCCAAAAAATGGGACAAGTAGCAATAAGTGGATGGAAAAAGGAAATTGAGCATATAACGAACAGCTGGAAGACCAATTAACACTAATTAGGTCCATTGACAACGTGATTGGGTATAAAAAGAGCTTCTCAGAGTGTCAGTGCCTCTCTGAAGCCAAGATGGTAAGAGGATCACCAATTCCACCATTGTTGCGCAGAAAGATGTGCAGCAATACCAGAATGGTGTTACCCAGCGTAAAATAGCATAGACTTTTAAGTTATCATCATCAACCGTGCATAACATCATCAAAAGATTTAGAGAATCTGGAACAATCACTGTGCGTAAGGGTCAAGGCCGTAAAACTCTACTGGATGCTCGTGATCTCCGGGCCCTTAAACGTCACTGCACCTCAAACAGGAATGCCACTGTCAAGGAAATAACAGAATGGGCTCAGGAATACTTCCAGAAAGCATTGTCAGTGAACACAATCCACCGTGCCATCCGCCGTTGCCAGCTGAAACTCTACAGTGCAAAAAGGGAGCCATTTCTAAGCAAGCTCCACAAGTTTAGACGTTTGCACTGGGCCAGGGGTCTTTTAAAATGGAGTGTGGCAAAATGGAAGACTGTTCTGTGGTCAGATGAGTCACGATTTGAAGTTCTTTATGGAACACTGGGATGCCAATTTATCCGGACCAGAGAGGACAAGGATAACCCAAGTTGTTATCAACGGTCCGTTCAGAAGCCTGCATCACTGATGGTATGGGGTTGCATGAGTGCTTGTGGCATGGGCAGCTTGCATGTCTGGAAAGGCACCATTAATGCAGAGAACTATGTTCAGGTTCTAGAACAACATATGCTCCCATCTAGACGTCATCTCTTTCAGGGAAGACCCTGCATTTTTCAACAAGATAATGCCAGACCACATTCTGCAGCAATCACAACATCATGGCTACGTCGGAGAAGGATCCGGGTACTGAAATGGCCAGCCTGCAGTCCAGATATTTCACCTATAGAGAACATTTGGCGCATCATAAAGAGAAAGGTGCGACAAAGAAGGCCCAAGACGATTAAACAGTTAGAGGCCTGTATTAGACATGAATGGGAGAGCATTCCTATTTCTAAACTTGAGAAACTAGTCTCCTCTGTCCCCAGACGTCTGTTGAGTGTTGTAAGAAGAAGTGGGGATTGCCACACAGTGGTAAAAATGGCCTTGTCCCAACTTTTTTGGGATTTGTTGACACCATGAAATTTTGAAACAACATATTTTTCCCTTAAAATGGGACATTCTCTCAGTTTAAACTTTTGATCTGTGATTTGTGTTCTATTCTGAGTAAAATATTAGATGTTGGCACCTCCACATCATTGCATTCAGTTTTTATTCACAATTTGTTTAGTGTTCCAACTTTTTTGGAATCCGGTTCGTACATTAGACCAGTGTCCAGTGTTGGTGTGAGATTTGTGCATTTTGTTCAGAATTTTGGTCTCCAAAAAATTAAAGGTCTATCAGTTCTCTTATTTACGCAATATAATTGTTATAACAAATGTTCTGCATATGTGGGTTTGTGTTGTATTTATGGAAATAGTTGCTTTTTTATTAGACCAATTTTTTGTTTGCATTGCTAATTCAACAGATGATGGGTTGTTCCTAATAAACAGTAAAAATAATACACTAAAATGCTACTATATTATTAGTTAAAAGTTACTAATAAAATCTGTTTATTATATAAATGAACTGTGATGTATATACAATGAACACTGATGTAGATAGATAGATAAATAGATTTATAGATTTATAAAAAGGTTTATAGACACTATTGTAGATGCGTGTAGTAATAGTGCCTGTAGTAACACAGCCGTCATTTGGGCATGTAGAGGATGAAGTTAGTCCAATAGCATGTAACGTTATTCAAACCAACCAAAGCACAAACCTAAATTATAAAACTAGACAGGGAATTTGGGTGGATATAACAGGCCACTCGTGTACAAGCATGTTACATGTACATGTTTGGGTTGGGTGCTCTGAATTTGTGGCCCTCTATATTAAAAAGTGAAAGTACTTCATCCTCTACATCTACATCCTCTACATCTTGTTACTTTTACTTTTACTTTTATCTTTATTGTATTATAAGACTTTATATAGGTGTACATATTGAAAATTTCTCTCTTGTTGTAAATTATTATTGTTTATTCTAATTGGTTGCTACTGTAAAAACTGCAATTTCCCCCTGGGATTAATAAAGTATTTCTGATCTGATCTGATCTGACATGCTCAAATGATGGCTGTGCATTATGAGCAGTATTACTACATGCACTTGCAATAGTGTCTATAAAAGTTGATGCAACAAACTTATCAGTTGTTTTTCCATGCAGTGCTTAGTGGCAAATTAAAGTTGAATCAGTGTTTGAGGTTCAACTGAGCACACTGTTTGGAGGAAGAAGTCAACAAACACATTCTTTGAACTGATAATTAAGTTTGGCTTTACAAAGTTCTTAGAAAAACATTTGTTAAATTAACATTTTCTCATTTCCTGCATTAGCTCATTATTCACTAAAATTGATTGCTTTCAGGAAACTCCTGATTGTTCAGATAAATTGTTATATTATAAAAAATTAAATGCTTCATGTTTCCCACAGGCATCTATATGGCCATATGCAGGTTTGGGTGCTCCCGGTCAAGTGACACATTTGCTTGATACTCTAATATAAGTACACATTCCCTACAGAGAACACACTTCTGAACTTAATCCACGATTACTTATTCAACAAATTAATACAGATTATGCACTTTACATTTATGGTGGATTTAAGTTTACTGTAAAGGATGTGTACTTATATTTGACTTATAAATTTAAAAAACTTTGCATATTTCTGAAGCTGAATTTCAGAGCACCTATGCTGAAACACCTCGCTTGTCTTTGAAACTCATTAACAAGAGCAGCACTAGCTTACAGAAATAGCATTAGTTTGCAGTCATATGTTTACTGTGATAAAAAATGAAAAGGATGATGTATTAAAGACCCATTTCCTAATGCTCGAGTTCAGATAAAATCAGTGAAAATATGTGTCTGACCTGTAAAGGTTTATCTGGTTTATATTTCAGGAAAAGGTTTTCATGCCTGGAAGATTGCCATCATCTGCATTTCAGTTTTTGCTATTTTAATGATGGCATTTACAGCTTGGATCTTAAAAGGTACATTTTTTATGAATTGCTTCTAAATGTCATTTAAATTTAAAAGAACATTGCAAATAATGTACTGCACTTTCTATACCTCTATTAATGTGTGCATGTAAGGGAAAGATGATGTGGTCATGACTTTGGGTCAGAGTTACAACACTGTAGTGAGTGTAATGCATTGTTAATGTGTAAAAGCATTTACATCTGATTATAGACTCTGTAACTCATTAGATGTCTGGAAAAATATGTAATATACCACATACACTGCTGATGTACACTACCAGTCAAGATACCGCTACTCGTAGAAGGTCTTTCTTATTTTTAGTTTAATGTTTTACTTTAGAATAATAGTGAAGACATCACCTCATAAATGGCAGCTTTACAGAAGGATATAACAACGTTCTTTCCTTCTCTCTAATTCCAGATAAATCCTCTATAAAGGATCTCACTTCTGCACAATGCTCCACCATAGCCTACATGCGTCTCCATTCAGAGCAAGTCAGGAAAGAGCTGGATCTAAAGAAATTCAGCACATCAGCAGAGGGTTACAAGAGACTCATCCCAGCTATCATAAACAGCCGGAAGGCTCAGTGAGTATTTAATCTAAAGATTATTAAACATTGGTTTGATAGTCTCCAGCAACCCTGCGACCCAGGAAGATAAGTGATTTAGGTAACAGATTGATGAAGTACTAAACAGATGGATGAAAGAATGAGCATGAGCATACTAGAACTGTGGATTTATAAGAAAAGTGTATGTCCTTTACGTTTTTTTTAACTTGTGATATGTCTCAAGAAAGCATATTCTACCTGGATTATTTCCATAAAGATTTAGTTATCAGTACACTGTTTTTTAGTTTCTCAGTTATGTTATTTCTAGAAAACACATCTAAAAAGAATCCAATAAAAACTACTGAAGTACTAATAAAATAAAATATTTGATCCATACCTAAATACAGCCACAGAATTTTATGTTAGAGCCAAAAAGTAATGTACACAAAGCTTCACACTTTGAGGCCAAACAGATCCTAAGCTCATAAGATCGCCGAACCTGAACTTACCTGAAATTTAAATATGGAATATAATTCTGCTTCACTGCCAGTACGTCCAGGGCTTATTAGGCAAAACATCAAAACAAACCCATCAAAGAGACTGTATAAACATTAGATTTGTATTTGGTAAATCCTTAAAAAACAAGGAACACTTTGGTCTGTTTTTTGGTGTTTACTTGTACCCAGAAGGAGGTGTGGGATTGCAGGTCTGTTAGGAAGAGTGATAAAGGTTACAAGGAACAATAAATAATGATAATTTTATAAAATATTTTTGTTTTTAATGACATCATCAGCATACCTGTTTATCACGAAAACCATCAGAATGTCTTAGTATGTGGTATAGCATGTCACTCTTTTTTACTATAGTCTACAACTATGTGCAAACATTTTAAATCCACCTGAGAGTCTAAACACAAACTTCAGTGGAAACAATCAGATTCAAAAACATATCTAATTTATGTATACAAAGGACCTAATATGGGTTTGTAGTTAAAATGTCATTGTGATTTAGAAATAGTGCAGCATGTTCAATATTTCATCTTTAGCTTACTTCGCATTCTTTTGAATTGCAGATACAAAATTTTGGACCCCAAAGTAGATGTAGAAACTGTTAAAGAAATTGTTAACAAAAACAGGCTTTATGACCCGGGTAACTCTTTTAGGAATAAGCTTTTATTCCAAATAATTATATATAGTTAACAATTGAGGTTTACTTCCCTTTGTTATGAATGATGTATGTAAGTTTTTATTAGCCTTATGAATGCTATCCTTCAGTAAAATATTGCCAAAAAGCTTTTTTATTTGCAAACATAAACATGGCCTGGATTAGAACCTGTGGTTTAACTTTCAATCATACAAGCAGTATCCACGACTTCTTTTTATAATGTGACTTATTTCAAAAATAAATTACTAATCAATATGCTTGTGGTTACAATTAACTGTTTCTGATGTGATCAGTTTTTCTCTTTTCATATTTGCTGCACAGGAAAAAAGGACTAGATTGGGTATGTGTCATTTTACAGGGGAAGCTATAGTCCTGCATTGGAATACAGAAATGAAAGGAAAGTTTTATTACTTTCTTTGTCCCCTTTTTGTAGATTTGCTGGCTGTAATCTTTCTGAACAGTCCATCATAACTTTGAATGCAGCTCTACAATCAGAAAACTCCTCCCTGAGAGAACTCGACCTCAGTCACAATGACCTGCAGGATTCAGGATTTGAAAAGCTCTCAGATGGGTTGAAGAGTTCACACTGTAAACTGGAAATACTCAGGCTAGTATTAATATTTATTTTCCAGAATTTTAAAATATTATTTTGATATCATCAAAAAAACTGTGCAAACATTCAATTTAACTGCTTTGAACATATTTTAAGATCTGTTTGAATTACTCTTCCATTGCAGACTTGTTTTGTGTAAACTCTCTTATCAATCCTGTGACACATTGAGGTCACTTTTAGAAAAAGAAAACTCCTCTCTGAAAGAACTAGACCTCAGTAAAAATGACTTTATGCATGAGGATTCAAGCATGAAGCAGCTGTCTACTGGACTGAAGAGTTCAAACTGTAAACTGGAGACACTGAGGTAAACATTCTATAAATAAATCTCTCTGTGACAGAGATTACCTTTGTGTTGATTAAATTGTCTCATGCTGGCTCAGCCCCTTTGACTTCGCAGGGATTTATCCTGATTAATCAAGATATATAAATTGTGTTTATTGGATATATCCAATTGTTAAGTTTGTTGTAAATGGCCATTTTTAAGGAACAAACATGACCACAGACCCCAAAACAAACTGCTTTCAAAGTAAATTCTAAACTTTTTCACAGTCACTTTCCTGTTTTTTCAGGGACCATTGTAGATTTAAAAGGGCCTAAATTCTTGCCACTTCTATCTGCTTATTAATACATCTGGGTTTGAGACTAGGCCGGCTGAGGTTCTGTTTTTTCTTGCTGCGATCCTGTGTTTCGTGTTGTTTGAGTTGAAAAAAATATATAATTTTAGTGCCTCTGAAATAGATAGATAAATTTAGCAGCCACTGACAGAAGCCAAATTGGTCCTTTGTAGATTACCTTGATCTAGACATGTTATAGAGTTTTATAGGGTGTTCCCTGCTACGAACCCACATCTTCATGTTCTGGTGGTTAGCCATGTATAGATGCTGCCCTGCTAAAGTGAAGATAAGTAGACTTAGCTAGCTATCTCTGCCCTAGCTAACCTTAGCTAAACAGCCAGCTATCTTTGTCAACTCTTGTCTGAATGAAAGCCTAAGAACTGAAACACAAAGGGTTTTTAGCAAGAAACACCTTATAAAACCCATAGTATATATCAAGGGTAACTATAAATGTCCAGTTTTAGATTGTTTTGCTGACTGGCTAACATTAGGACACAATGGCACTTAACTATGTTTCTCTTCATTTGATGTAACTCACTAAGTAAGGGTGAAAGTTGATGCACAAAAGGGCTGTATTTGATCATTGCAGTGTCTTGCTGTAAAACAGCAAATTAAAGCAGAGGTCATGAATTTATTCTTAGGCTCACCCAGAGAGGGAAAATGGCTTGCTTCATTCTAAAACGAATTCATAGGGTGTAAGTGGCTATGTAATATTGCATCTGGGCATTTTCACTCCAAAACATACCTTCTATATAGAGAATAATTTATAAATAAAATGTTAAATACATTCAGTCTATGCCATTTTAAAATATTTTATAAAGCTCTGCCCAGAAAATCACTGAGCTTCCCAGCATATCTATTGATGTGATTTTTCAACTTAAGTAGCCAACTCTGAATATGAATATGAGAAAATTAAAGCCCACTTCCAACAGAGTTGGAATGACGCTGTCATGTGTAAATCATTTAAGTGCTATATTTAATTGATAATATATAAATCAAATAAAGTTTTTACATTTTGATGAATATGTTGATGAAAGATGTGACAGGGCAACAAAAGCCTGTTTAAATTATGTAATGCTAAGAAGGAACACCTGGTGGAACATCCACAACTCATGTATTTTAGTTAATAGGGTACAGAATTAAACTACACACAGTAGCTATATAGTGTATTTAGCTGCACATTGCACATATTTGTAATCACAAAGAACCTGAGTTTCTGTTATTGACTTCGCAATACACCCTAGCATACCACTCTGTATGATGTGATTAAATACAATTCTGTACTTTGTCTCTCTTTCATAGATTAGTTGCCTGTAATCTCACAGAGAAGTCCTGTAAATATCTCACACCAGTTTTACAAACACACAAGTCTCCACTGAGAGAACTAGACCTCACTCACAATGGCCTGCAGGATTCAGGTGTGAAGCTGCTCTCTGATGGACTGAAGAATTCACACTGTAAACTAGAGATACTCAGGTAAACATTATGTAACTGACTCTTGTTAAATTAAGTTAACTTCATGTTAATTATAGAAATATTGCAAAGTAGGGAAACTTAAATAGACCAATCACATTACTGATTCACTTCCTCAAAAATATAAGAACCCGAATTACTGCAAAGTGAAATACATTTTATGAACAGTATTGTAAAAATTAGGGACCATTATTCTACATTTGTTATACTAGAAATGTTCATTTAGTACTAGTTATTAATTTTCTTTGTCAGAAGAAAGAAAGCTATATATGCAACATAAAATGACGGAAGCATTTAACTTAATGCATCTTTATTTGTGCGGAACATACTGCCTTTAACTGAGAATTAAATTGATGCTAACAATCACACAAGCAACTGGCCAAACACACATTAGCTGCATTGTTAGCTAGTTTTTTAAAATAAATTAAAATTACAAGATAAATAAAATCTGTAGTTGGTAAGATATCATAAATGTTGTTAATACAAACAAAGTTTAATACATTACATAATTTCATCCAATGATCAAGAAAAAATATTACACAGAAATATAATTATACTACACACAGTGCTAGAGTCAAGACATGCTTATTGAACACACTCAGACTCAACGTCATTTAATGTTTTTTTGTAATTACTTTTTTAAGTATTTAATTAAAAAACATTATTAAAGCAGGAATAAACAAGTTTACTGGAAACAACATTACTAGTATTACTACTAATAAAGATATTTGACAAAATGAGTTGGCTGTGTCATTTGATATAATATGTCAATCCAAAGTATAAATAAAGGTCAGCTGAATTTTGACATAATTGCTACAGGACAAAAGTAGATGAAATGTTTTGCTTCCGATTCCTTAAATTAACAGGCATAATAAAACATAAGCAGCAGCTTTAATATTAATAAAGGACAATTATTCTCCATGTTCTTACATGACAAAAAGTAAAAAAAAAAGAAGATGGCCCTGTCCCCCACCACTTCCGCCATTCTGGGGAATCCCAAGCTGTTCTGAGGTCATCTTTGATCTCTCCAGTGGGTCCTGGGACAACCTTCTGTGTCTCATTGGTCTGTTTGCTTAAATGCTTCTCTCTCACACTGGTTCATTGTGAAGTCTTGCCACTCTGTAGCATTCCGAGCGTTCTCACTCTGTTTGATCTTGTTATTCTGGCTTTGACTCTGTTTTGATTCTCTGGTTAACTCCTCTTGTTTATTCCCTTTGGTACCGCTGCCTGGTCTGATTGTCTGCTTGGTTTGACCCTTGCCTGTTTATTGACTCTGACTCAGTTTAGCCCTTGATTGTATTTCCATGTTTTTGTTGTTGCTGTGTTCTCTTTGTCCATCGTCACACAGAAACAGAAACTAATACATCTTCCACATCACTAATAAAAAAAATAGATATGAGAGGCACTGATTATGCTGTCATTCTAAAAAATTCAAAATGTGCATAGTAAAAAAAAACTTTTTAGAAACTTAAAAAATTTACAAACCCAAAACGTCAGTGTCATGTCTTGTCCTGAAACCACTCCAGTATCCACATGTGAGTCACAGTCTTTTTTTCTGCACTGAACAATTGTCAAATTTGCTATGTAAATAATAAAGAAGTACATGTTAAAAGTATGTGCATTTATTTACCATCAGCAGTTTTCTTGCCTGTGATTAGGCCAAAAAAGCCAGTGTAGAACAAAAGTGTTTTTTGTTTAAACCATATAATTAGGAGTGAATGCAGAGTAGAAAGGTTTCTCTGATGTGTGAGTGAGTAGCAAGCCCAGAATCTGCTAACATATAACAATAACAAAATTCTAAGCAATTTAACTTGACTAGTGTTGTTATAAGATAGGAAATAAATAGTAATAATAAGTGGTATAAATGAATGGTTTTCTACTTGTTTTCATAGTTTATTTTAAACTTTAAATATTAAAATGTATTCTGCTCTTCCTTTCCAGACTAGCTCTTTGTAATTTGGGAGAAACATCTAGTGAAATTCTGGGTTCAGCTTTAAAAATGGAGAAATCTTCTCTGAGAGAACTCGACCTCAGTATGAATGACCTGCAGGACTCAGGGGTGGAGAAGCTCTCTGATGGACTGAAGAGCTCACACTGTAAACTGGAGATACTAAGGTCAACCTTCATTTCTTAAAAAAAAAAGTTCAGCTGTTGAATTCAGTGCTTATCTAAAAAATATTTATGTACTTTAACACAAAATGAGCGACCTAATAAACTGGGAGAGTTGTCCCAAACTGCAAACTCTTTAAGACTAGGCAAGCCTAGTTTTGTCAGACTGCCAGGCTGCACACTCTCTCTCCTCTGCAACTTTGGGAACTAACACTTGGGGCATAGCAGCTATTAAAAATAAAGGAGACATAATTGTCAGTACATGACACCCATGGGTCATTAAAAAGGGTCATTATACACAATGGGGTCATTAAAAAGATTACTCAATCTGTTGTTGTTAAAGTGATAGAGGCTGAAGAATGGTCTATATAACTCGAGGAAACACCTTTACTCACCAGAAATATCCAGATCTGTTCCTTCTGCCAAATACAGAAAACCAATATGAATAAAACATAGAGTAGTCATATTAATTTATGATATACTAACATTAATTACTTCAGAATCAAACAGATATGTTAAATAATGCGCAATGTTTGTAGACTGATTAATAGTCCTGTTCATACTATATACTGCTCTCAAATGTAGCAAAACAGCTTCTTAGGCTCCCCTCACTATTCAAAAGGTAGTTTAAACACTTCCCAGTGTTCCCTGGTTGTGGAGTGGTAAGGTGTTGAGTTCGAAAGTGTAAGATTTGGGTTCAGATGGGCCAAGGGTGACTTCACATCAACCGAACACCCAGAGCCCCCTCTACAGTAGATGCTACACCCCATGGTATATATAAATAAATGAGCGCTGGTTTATATTTCTCAGCTTTATTTTAGAACTGTTCACACAGGTTTTCGTCTCAGCATGGGTTCGCTTCCTCACCATCACATGACTGAAAAGACATTTCTCCTAAGATATTTGTTTAATTCTTTTCCTCTAGGAACATTATAAGTGCTGCATTTTTTTGCTGATGCAACATGTTTTGGCAATATTTGGAGTGAGCCGTGATCCATTCTCACTTATAAATACTTGGATCATAATCTTGAATCTTAAATATTGAATCTTGAATATGCCACATGATCACAACTCCTGTCACTTTAACATTTATATTCTAAAGTTGCTGCTGTCGCAGTTTTCTTTGGAACATTTTGCAGCATCAATTTCAGAATGAGTATATATTTTAAACAAATGAAACTGATTAAATATTCGGTTTTGTTTAAATACAGGTCATCCCTACCCTTACTGAATTACATATTTGATTGTTTAATAACATGCTGTGACCATTCAAAAGATATTTTATAGATCAAATAAGAGCAAATAGATAGTTTATTGGATCTATTGGATTATTGAATACTACCTGGATATCTGAGATATTTTTTGTACATACACAATCACAACCTGAAAACATTTCAGTTGATTCAGCTGCACCACTGAAAATAATACAAACCGAACTAAAAACATTATATTATGTATATTATATTGTGTAAGAAAGTTCTGAGTGCAGAGACTGATATTTATAGGTGTCAACATCTACAGACAGCTGATGTATAAGATGTATTAAAATCATTAACAAATACGGCAATATATCTAACTTAAACACTCATCATCAATTTATTCAGCTATTACACTCAATATTTTATGAAGTAAAAGTATTTCATTTAAAAAAAATGATGTAAATGTAAAAGTACTATTATTTTACTAAGCTGTTACAGTGTCAGAATCACCAAACTTAGATTGATGCGTGCAGAGCTGAAAGTCCATTATTTTTTTATTAAACAGATTGACAATCAGATTCAACCCCAAAAACCAGGCAAACATTACCAAAGGGCAAAGCAGAGTCATAAACAGATCTGTGTTACTGATCCAGTAAAAAATGTTCTCATTATACTGATCATTATGACTGAAAGATGTTCAGTTCCCCGACAAGTGCATCAACAACCAACGTGAGTGGCTTTGGGTGCTTTTGTGATGTTTGCTGTAAAGGAAAAGTAAGGATTGACTATTTACATATAGAAACAACTGAAACCGTGAGAGCAATCTGTAGAGTACATATGTCTATGTGCCGGTGTCTGTTCCTTTATTAAAAACAATAGTTTGGAATGTTTGAAAGTTGCTGGACTGGAAACAGTGGAGGTGTTAAGGGTCGGAGTCAAGGGCAGATAAATCAGTAAACTGCCAAATGACATGATTTTAGATTTGTTTTTCTGTTCTGGAGGGTAGAAAAACATATGTTAAGTATATGTGCTGTATTTAATGTGATCTCTCGAGGCTGACTTGAGGCTGATGTTAGCTTTTTATTAAAATCTCATATTTAAGAGCGGCAGTTGCCCACACCCATACAGACATGTGAAACTAATTGGGACAGGAAATGAGAATATGAAGCTCTCAGTTATACATTTCTGGTTAATTTAATCACATGATTTGTTTAATATTATATTATTAGCTACATATGACACTAAATCCAGAGAGATTGTCAGACGAAGGTGTTCTGTCAAACAACATACTAGATAGATCTACAGTCACAAACCCTGCTGGTGCCTGCTCGTTTTTCCACAGTGAGAATTGGAAAGCACTGTCACACACTTCTTAATCCACATCCTACATCACTTCTCCCCTCTGTCTTTGTCCCCCTGAACATTCTTCTAAAACTCTGCGTATGCGCCCCCTTTATAAGTTGTTCCCTCAATAGCTAGCATAGATAGATAGTAGATAGCCCCGGCGCCGCCCCCCCTAGCCCAGCGTCAGAGCCCCGGACCACTTCTTCCCTAGACTAGATTAGATAGATGGATACTTTGTTTGATCCCAGAGGGAAATTCAGGGACATCCCCCCTCAGATATACCCCCCCCCCCACCCCCACGTAGGACAGAGAAGCACAAGATGATACAGAAGACAAGTTGATACCCCCCCCCCCCAGTGAAAAAAAAAACACAAGACATACCATATAAAGAGTTGCAAGTATAAAAACAGAGTCCTTAGTGTCTGATGTAAAGTGTCTTTTCCGCTCGTCAATGTTAAAGTACATTTAGTGTCTATTGTAAAGTAAAGTCCTTTTAGTTTGGTCTGGGTCAAGTAAAGTCCTTAGTGTCATGGTGTAAAGTCCTTAGTGTACTTAGTAAAAGTCCTTTAGTGTCTTTGTAAAAGTTAAAGTCCTTTAGGTGGCTGAGTTTAAAGTCCTTTAGTGTTATGTGTTAGGAAAAGGGCCCTTAGTGTCTGTGTGTAAGTAAAGTTCTTTAGTGTAGTGGTGTAGTAAAAGTTCCTTTAGTGTCCATGGTGTAAAGGTCCTTTAGTGTTGTGTAAATAAAGTCCCTTTCGTGTCTGTGTTAAAGTCCGTTAGGTTTTTTAGTGTCGTTGTGTAATGGTATTGTGTGGTTAGGCTATACAAATTTGCTCGCACGCACAAAATTGAGCAAAAGAAGATGGCGGTTGTCAGCCCTTGTACAGGACAGTGTAAGTTACGCGAGGTAGTATTAAAAATATTTAGCCACAGTGCAAGGCACATGTGTAAAAACAGTCAGATACAAAATTAAATGACATTAAGGAATAGAAAATTAGAGGTGTTTAGGGAGGGAGTGTGTGCAGAGAGGGGGGTGTGTCGATTTAGGAAGGGCACGTGGGTGCAGAGAGGGGATTCAGGGTGTGTCAGTTGGAGTGACTGGGCATTTAGGAGGGAGTGTGTGCAGAGATGGGGGTGTGTCCAGAGGAGGGAGTGTGTGCAGAGATGGGGGGGTGTGTTATGTTGAGGGGAAGTGTGTGGACAGAGTTGTGTGTGGGTGGGGGGATGGGGGTTGTGTCCGCTTGGATGATGGGGGATGTGTGTGCAGAGAATGGGGGTGTGTCAGACGGTTGGGACCTCTGGGGTGACGCCGGAATGAAAGAGTGTCACAGAGTTTTCAATTGACTGTTATGGGAGAGGTTGAACAGTCTATAGGCCGGAGGGACCAGGGTAAGACTTCCTGAGTCTGTCTGTGAAGCCGGACTGGGACAGCCAGCCTACCACTGAGATGAGCTCCTCTGCCTGATCATCGTGCTGTTACAGAGGGATGGTGAACAGTTGTCTGAGTGAGGTCAGCAGGTGTCGCTATTGTTGAAGGGCTTAGTCACCTCTCTGGACAGGCTTGGCGTTAAGGACTCCAGCTCTAGTCCCAGCACAGAACCAGCTTTCCTCACCAGCCTGTCGAGTCGTCCAGCATCCCTCTTGCTGATACTGCCTCCAATAGTTTCAAGTTTCAGGTTTATTTGTCATTTGCACAACATGTCAGGACATTTATGCATTGAAATGCTTGTGGTGAGGCTCAGGTTGGTGCTCTACAGGAGGACAAAACTATATACATACTAAACATTAAACATTTAAAAATGCAAGATCTATAAATAGTTATATTAAAACACAACATAAGACAGAAATACACAAAAGCATACTGAATATATACAGGAGGACAGGAGGGGATCTTGTTGTAACAAAAATTTTGAATATGTACATTTATGAAGAATGGTATTAGTTTGCTAGATGAAGCGTGGAGCTAATAGTATAATATAATAGTGAATGTGCATGTACTATTCCTGGTAGATAAATGTGACTTAAGTGGATGTTGTCCATAGACAGGTGCGTAATACTAAGAGTATTAATAACAAAGTGTCTAGTGCTGTGGTGGTGTTGATGAAAGGTTCACACAGGCAAACCTCTCTTTGCAGTGCAGTCGTTGCTGTGAGTGACCAGTGTCACTCTTAATAATATCATTACGAAATTATTAGATTTAGGATTCCCTTGGTAAAAATGTATGTCCCATGTAATTATGACAGGCTAAACTGTAAATACTTGATAAGCACTGACATCCAGTATATACAGAAAAAAACATTGATATATCAATAAATGCTGACATATACAATAAACATGTAACATATTAAACATTGTTAATATAGTCTATATTGATATGCTGTGTAAAATCACATTTCTAAAAACAACATAGAGATAGATTTTTTTTTTTTTTAAAAAGGAATTTGATAATTTTTATCAGTAGAGATTGTACCAAATACCTCTACAGTGCAGGGTTATCAGTTACCAGATGTGTAAGGCTGTTTGTGTGTTTGTATATTTTACAGAATTGTGTGTCTGCAGTTTATACACTGAGATGAGACGACTGTGGCTGTGTTATGTGTAAATCTCTCCGCCTTTTCACTTCTTTCTGCAGATTATCTGGGTGTTTAGTCACAAAAGACGGCTGTGCTTTTTTGACTTCAGCTCTGAAATCAAACCCCTCCAAACTGAAGGAACTGGATTTGAAAGTACACATCAACGGAGAGTTGGACTGAAGTCACGCAATTTTCTGATTGCACTTCAAACAACTAACACCCTCTGTATTTTTTTTTTCCCCCAAGGTATGAAGAGAAAGGAAAGATACATGACAGTGTTCAATGTTTATTTTAAGCTGTAACAGTTTACTCTTTGTATTGATGTATGTAAATAAGAAAAAAGTCTTCAAACTCTGTAAGTGAAGGCAATAAAAATTTAACCTTATTCATATCAGTAAAGCAGAATAAATTAACGTGAAGTGAATTTAATTCAGTGAGAGAAAAAGAGAGAGAGAAATAGAGAAAATGTAAAAAAGCAAATGTAATACTTAATTAAATAATAATAAAATAAATAAAAACAGAAAAGGAGGAACCG
>JAMWET010003194.1:60000-85924 GCA_024036415.1 Prochilodus magdalenae | reverse complement strand
CTGTTTAACATGAGTTTGTCAAAGCACTGTAATCAACAACGATTTCAATGAAGCTTAAAGTTGGAAATTGTAATACTGCTCTTCAGGGATTTTACTGTGGTTCTCCGTGGAAGCGGTATCTGTTGGATCACTTGCCTGTAGTGTTGCTGATGAAGTCTCTGGTCGTTCAGACTTTACACTTGTCCTCATTACATAAGTCCACACCCAGTACCCATTCTGGCCTTGTTTGGAGGAGGGGCTGGCTTGCTGGAGGAGCTGGCTTGATTTCATACATCACTTTTTCATACGTCACTGTTTGCTGCTTTTTATAGTTATGCCATACAAACGTGTGGCAAGGACCAGCGCTTTTGAAATGCCAGGCATATCACAGAAGAAGCCGTTCACGTATGAGAGAATTTTTGGTCATGCTCACATGCACAAAGGTGGGCTTATTCCAGTAACCTTGCTCTGGTCATGTGGAACTGTGGTGTAATTAGACATATCGTCGCTGTCCAATGAAAACCATGTATCTCCATTTTTTATAATTTTTACTTTTGTGCATCATTTGATCCCATGAGGTGCTCTTTAAACTGTGCGGGAATTTCATGAAGAATGGACCAACAGAAATGTCCCAAAACAGCTTGGAAAGACGTCTGGTTCCATTGACTTCCATTCAAATGAAATGAGGTTTTTGGCCTCTCCTGTAAAGTTCCTGTTTTGGAGATACCTGTTTTTCTTTGGACAGTGACGATATACTGATGTACGGTCGTGGTAACCGAGGGCGAAGCTCGGAAACGGAGGTAACACCAAGTAAGTCAAAGCAGTCAGTCACATTCCAAAAACAACCAGCCCCGCATTCAGCACAGGGTCTGCTAACGTTCCCACATGTGGCTGTCTACACTAGAGCTCACTAGAATCGAACCCCAGACCCGTTTGTTTCAGAAACACGAGAGATCGATGTTCTAGACCACTCCAAGGTTCGAGTACAGCCTTCACAGTTGACCACAAACTGCCTGGACAAGGGACCCCTAGCAGGTGTGACGCTGTGAACCTACTAGCAGTCCTGATTCAGTCCTGATGAGCGCTAGCTGAAAGAAGGAGAGCGCATTGCTAATATGTTTGCCTGTATCTGTTTGTTCTGGCTCCTCTAGCTCCCGCAGTCATGAGCCAGCTTCGGCGCTTCTGGAATAACTATAAGGTTCTGATTGTTATGGGTTCGGGCCTTGGCTTTATACACTGGGGCTGGTACACCATCAAATCCAATCCGCTGCTGCGCCAGAACCGAGACAGTTATATCCCTGAACCCGGCATCGTGTCGTACGTCGCTCCTGGACCACCTGCCTTACCTCCGCTCCCTGAACGGCCCTCTAAGAAGAAGGAGGCCAAGACAAAAGAATAACCAGGTAAGACCCCTGTTACTTGGTCATCCATATCCAGGGGACCTGATTCACCTCAGGACAGAACCACACAGTCATTCAGGGTCTTTCAGTGGGAAATGCTTTATTCTAGAGAAGCTCTGATTTCTTTACAGTGGTGGTGAAGGGAACCAGAGATCCCCATGTCTACGACACACGTACAGACATTTTACTCACTGTCCAAACAACCAGGGACCGACTGTAAATGATTCTGTAGATGATTCAGTGTGTGCTGTAAATGATTTAGGAGCTACTATAACTGATTCAGTGTCTACTGTAAATGATTCAGTGTCTATTGTAAATGATTCTGTAGATGATTCAGTGTGTGCTGTAAATGATTTAGAATCTACTACAACTGATTCAGTGTACTGTAAATGATTCTGTAGATGATTCAGTGTCTACTGTAACTGATTCAGTGTCTACTGTAAATGAATCATTGTCTACTGTAGATGATTCTGTAGATGATTCAGTGTGTACTGTAAATGATTCTGTGTCTACTATAAAAGATTTAGGATCTACTATAACCGATGTAGTGTATACTGTAAATATTTAGGATCTACTGTAAATGAATCAGTGTCTACTGTAACTGATTCAGTGTCTACTGTAACTGATTCAGTGTCTACTGTAAATGATTCTGTAGATGATTCAGTGTGTACTGTAACTGATGTAGTGTCTACTGTAAATGATTCCGTGTCTACTGTAAATGATTTAGTGTATACTGTAGATGATTCAGTGAGTTCTGTAAATGATTCTGTGTCTACTATAAATTATTTAAGATCTACTATAACTGATGTAGTGTATACTGTAAATGATTAAGGATCTACCGTAAATGAATCAGTGTCTATTGTAAATGATTCTGTAGATGATTCAGTGTGTACTGTAAAGGATTTAGGATCTACTGTAAATGATTCGGTGTCTATTGTACTTGATTCAATAACTACTGGAAGTTCGTCAGTAACTACTATAGGCTCACAGAATAAGTCATATGTTATATTTACTTAAAAAATTATTAAACTATTACAAACGATTCAGTATCTGCATATTTGGTAGGTACGTAAGTAAAGAACTGTGCTGTGCTGTGACCTCTCGAACGTTGATTGGAAAGAGTGTTGATGTGCATAGTGCAGCCTTCTGCAGTTTCAGTGCTGAAAAAAACCAAATAACAAAATAACAATGCTGAATAGCCAGCACCCTTAATAACCCTAATAACTCTAATAACCCTAATAAGCCTTGGGCTCAGGCCAAATTCTACGTTTTAATTAATTTCACTAAGTGTAAATAAGTGAACACGTCCTCTACAGGGAACACACTACTGCACATTTGAAAAAAAACATTACTGTATGTTCACTGAATTTGAAATATTGGGAAGAGAAGATGTGTGAAACTAACTGTGTAAAAGTTATAGCACATGTAACATTGTTTTTTCCAGAATATTAACTGAGCAGGGGTTATTATTATTATTATTATTATTATTAATATTATTATTACAGGGCTGTGCTTCAGTGTGTTTTCTGTAGAGCACTGTCTTATTTAGATTTTTAACATCAGCACTATATATATATATATATATATATATATATATATATATATATATATATATATATATACACATGATAAATATTATGACTCTATACGTGTCGCTTCCTTCCCTGTAAGAAATATTAGATGGCAGATGTCCCAGTTTTTTCTGATTCTGTTTTATATTCTGCTTCCTGCAGCTGCTTGTAAACACGCTGTCCAGCGAGCGCACCAGCATAGAGAATGAGCATGAAGGGCCAAAGCTGGCTGAGGAAGAACTGGCTCTGGGCCGCCGGCGGAGCCTTCCTTGGCCTCCATTTGGCAACGTGGATCATGCAGAAGGCCATGAAGCAGTCGGTACGCACTGAACTGCAGCTCAAACAGAAAGGAGAGACGGAGGAGTAGCCCAGACTCGACACGGCCGCGGCTGCGGCCGTTTTTGCATTGTTTTTTTTGTTGTTGTTGTTAAATTAATATGTATGGTGGAAAGTTCCGATTTTGTAATTATACAAAACACTGTAAATCACTGTAGTAAGATTATCTCAAACAGGTGAGACAATAAAATGAAATACGAAACTCGTGTATATTACGAAACACTTTCCAATCTTTAAAAAACAAGGGCAAGTGGGCCTCAGGAATGTACAGCTGGAGTAAAAATGTAGCACCCCCTAGTGGTCACAAACAACACGTATATCAGTCTTCTCTTGTAGATCACTGCTTCGCAAACCTGGTCCTGGAGTACAAACTGCCCTGCACTACACTGCTCCCCACAGGCCTAATCCAACTAGGTGGCTCATGAATATGCCTGTCCTGAGTTGAAGCAGGTGTATAGCCGTGCAGGGGGCCTCCAGGACCAGGACTGGGAACCTGTAGTGTAGTCTTTATTTGGTCCTGTTTTCTTAAGTTCATTGAAGTACACGATTGCCACTCGGTCTCAGACTGTCTTGAGCGAATGTCTCCTCCACCTCTGGCTCTGCAGGGGCTAGAAGATAAAAGGAATCACCGCCTTCCTTGATTTGGGGTAATCCTTAAATTTCTCAAGGTAGTACCTGCAGAGGAACGGGAGAGAACAGGAGCTTTAGCATGGATCAAATCCTTTTCAGTTCCTACAGGAACATCCTTACATTCCCAAATGAACCGCTACAGTGTTTTTCTAACACTAGCAGCTGATAGTCGACATTCACAGCATGAGCAGTTAGTGTTCTCCTCTGAGCGTGTTGAGCCGTAGGATGCAGCATTAGTGGATAAATGCTTCATGTGTCTGGGAGGAAGCACTTGCTAGTCTTCACCCTCCCACCTTGGTAGCATCGTGATGTGAGAGACCTAGCTAGCCTAGCGGTCATTCAGATGTCTGGTTCCCATCACCACTCCCAGTGCCCTGTCAAGCCAGTAGTTGGTGGTTAACTGGCTGCTCGCTGCTATGTTATCGTGCTGTAGTGCCCCTCGTTGCCCCTCGGACACATGAGGGGCACCTACATGTTAGGGGCCCTCAAATGAAAGCTTATTGTGGGAGGCCGAAATATGGGGCCCTGGTTTCATGACTGCCTGGGACTCGGGAAGCCGACTCTAAGGCCTGATATGAGGTGGCTTGCAAAGGAAAGCTTAGTATGGTCTTAGTCTTAGTAACAAGCGTCCTGACTCATCTCTGTCCTGGCTCAGAGGTGGTGGAATGAACTCCCACTGGCTGTCCAAAGCAGTCTTCAAGCGCAGGCTGTAGACCCATCTGTTTGTAAATCACTTCAGTGAGTAAGCTCGAATGGATGAATGTGTTTCCCTCTAGGTATGAGCGCTGGGCTGGGTTGCCAGGTAGTGCACTTATGCATATATATGTCAGTGTATTGATCTCTAGGTATCAGTACTGGGCAGAGTCTGAGCTCATGGTAAGTGTTAGATTCTAACCTTCTTATACTAGCTGGGAAACATCCAACACAGCTCTCTGGAGTTATTATCCTGGGCAGGATTTCTTAGCAAGCTGGATAATTATAAAGCCGGGCTTCTAGCGAAAATAACGTAGCTATCGCTACATCCACAGTAAACATGCCTCCATCTGGCAGCTGTACTACAGACGTCACTAGAGTCAGACTTAAGTTACTTGGAAATTCCCATTCTGATGGTTTTATAGGAGCCGGATGGAACTTTCTGGGTTGCGTTGGGAGGAATTTCGGCTGTTAGGCCTTTTTAAATCTAAATAATGAAGAGAGAAAGCTACGTCACAGCTGGGAAGCTGAATAAACATGTTATTACAACAAGATCGGATTACTCAGACAACAGAAATGACCGAAACCTCATTTCAGCTTATGCTGGAAGCTCAAATAACTTCCATCTGTAAGCAAATGGTTGACACTACAGGAATTCCCAGACTGCGTCCGAAACGCCTACTACCGTACTACTCAGTAGGCGAGAATGTGTAGTGTGTCCGAATTCGCAGTACTCGTAAAACAGGAGGCGAAAGTTCCCGGGATGACGTACTGCTTCTGGTGGGATTTTAAAGTTTCCACTGGAGCTGTGGAGGCGTTCCGAGTTTCCGTGAAAGTAGGACGACGGCTCTGTACGAGTAATCTACGACTTTTGTGCCACACCAAGTAACTTTATGAACCGCTTTGGGGTGAATATAAAGCCCATGTTACATGTTCATATGAATGAATGGCGGGACTTCTACAGGGGTGGCGTGGCGCCTTACGTCAAATGACGTTGGCAAGATGGCGGACGTAGTACTACGTCCGAGGTTGCATGGTTACTACGTACTTGTGTACTGAAAGAACCTACTGCTTCACAGGTCGAGCAGTGCACACTGGCTTCAGTTTAGTACGTACTGACTAATGTGTAGTGCAGTGCATGCTGGGTACGGCTGTGCTGTAAGAGGACAAGCAGCGACGTGAAAACAATAGACATGAATTCTATCAAACTTTTGAGGCCGAGGGATCCAACACTGTGTAGCACATGTACCATATCCCAGATCGCAAGCATGTATCAATCCCCTGGCTTGATCAGGTCCGTCCACCCTCGGACCAGACCCAGACAGCTGTCCTACACACAAGATCTAACTAGTGTTAACCCCTCAAACTGAATCGAAAGGCACATAGACTTTTATTTTGGAAAATAAACTAGTGGTCAATATTACGAACACCGTAGAGGACAAAAGAACTACGACTCTGCTTAAACACACCCAAATAACGCTGAGCAAAAAACTAGTTTGGCTGTTAGGAGGTCAACGGAGGTCCGCCATCCCTTTGCTGTCAGGGATTAAGGTCGAGTTTCATGCCAGAATGTCTAAACTCAATCTGAGGGTCTACCCAATAGAAACCTCCCTGCTGGACTGCCTTGATTTTTGACCTTAGCTGACTGACGCGCTAACTGAAACCCTTCTCGGGGATCTGTGTTGTAGTACCTGTGGTGGTGGTAGGCTCGGGGTCCTATGGAGCACACGGTGAAGAAAGCGAAGGCGAAGGCAGGCAGAGACCATGTGGCGGCAGCATAGCCCCACCACTCCAAAATCTCCCCGAAGAAATTAGCGCCGGACACCAGCTCAAACATCCCCCCTGAAAAAGACACACATACCACACAGCGTTTATGACCTGGTTTACTGGGACACGACGATGAACACGGTTACAACGGAAAGATGTCACTGCAGGTTACGCAAATACCGCCTTGCTAGTGAGTGGATGCTAGATGAATGTTAGCATTGCATATATATGAATGTATAAGAGCAGCATTTACAAATGAATGTTTGAACTGTGAGAGTGGTGCTAGTAGACAGTATGTACACAATAAAAATAACATCTGAGGTAATATGAGAACAGTATGTATGTAACAGTATATAATAGAAACATGTATATATGCCTGTTGTCTAAAGTGACATAGTGATATTGCTCATAGTGATGATATATTAAGAATAAGTGTCAGAGTGCAGTAGTATTGGCAAAAGGCTCAACGCTTGTTCAGGAACCTGATGGCTTGTGGGTAAAAACTGTTCATTAGCCGGTTTGTTCTGGCCTGGATGCTGCGGTACCTCCTGCCTGATGGCAGTACAGTGAACAGGCCATGTGCTGGGTGGCTCCAGTCTAAACGGATCTTTTGGATTTTCCTCAGGCAGCAGGACTGGTGGATGTTCTCAGGCAGCAGGACGGGTAGATGTCCTCAGGCAGCGGGACTGGTAGATGTTCTCAGGCAGTGGGACTGGTAGATGTTCTCAGGCAGCAGGACGGGTAGATGTTCTCAGGCAGTGGGACTGGTAGATGTTCTCAGGCAGCAGGACGGGTAGATGTTCTCAGGCAGCGGGACTGGTAGATGTTCTCAGGCAGCGGGACTGGTAGATGTTCTCAGGCAGCGGAACTGGTAGATGTCCTCAGGCAGTGGAACTGGTAGATGTCCTCAGGCAGCAGGACTGGTAGATGTCTTCAGGGAGCAGGACTGGTAGATGTCCTCAGGCTGCGGGACTGGTAGATGTCCTCAGGCAGTGGGACGGGTAGATGTCCTCAGGCAGCGGGACGGGTAGATGTCCTCAGGCAGCGGGACCGGTAGATGTCCTTAGGGAGCGGGACCGGTACATGTCCTCAGGCAGCGGGACTGGTAGATGTTCTCAGGGAGCAGGACCGGTACATGTCGTCAGGCAGCGGGACCGGTACATGTCCTCAGGCAGCGGAACTGGTAGATGTTCTCAGGCAGCGGGACTGGTAGATGTCCTCAGGCAGCGGGACCGGTACATGTCCTCAGGCAGCGGAACTGGTAGATGTTCTCAGGCAGCGGGACTGGTAGATGTCCTTAGGGAGCGGGACCGGTACATGTCGTCAGGCAGCGGGACTGGTAGATGTCCTCAGGCAGCAGGACTGGTAGATGTTCTCAGGCAGCGGGACTGGTAGATGTCCTTAGGGAGCGGGACCGGTACATGTCCTCAGGCAGCGGAACTGGTAGATGTTCTCAGGCAGCAGGACTGGTAGATGTCCTCAGGCAGCGGGACCGGTACATGTCCTCAGGCAGCGGAACTGGTAGATGTTCTCAGGCAGCGGGACTGGTAGATGTCCTTAGGGAGCGGGACCGGTACATGTCGTCAGGCAGCGGGACTGGTAGATGTCCTCAGGCAGCAGGACTGGTAGATGTTCTCAGGCAGCGGGACTGGTAGATGTCCTTAGGGAGCGGGACCGGTACATGTCCTCAGGCAGCGGGACTGGTAGATGTTCTCAGGGAGCAGAACCGGTACATGTCCTCAGGCAGCGGGACTGGTAGATGTCCTGCAAGTCTGGAAGTTTGCTGCCTATGATGGACTCCGCTGTCCTCACCACTCTCTTCAGGGCCTCGCGGTCGTAGGCAGTACGGCTGCCATACCAGACAGTGATGCAGTGCCGTGAGGATGCTCTCTATGGTGCATCTGTAGAAGTTGCTGAGGATGTCAGAAGGCAGACTAAACTTCCTGAGCCTTCGCCAGAAGTGTCCCTGACGGGCAGATCTTGCTACTTTGTTGGTGTGACCAGGTGAGGTCATCGTTGAGGTGTACACCAGCCCTTTAGCCCACAGCATGGCTTGTGGGCCATAATCAGCGTTTTGGCACACCAGAAAGTTACCGTATACAGTATACGGTGAGGGCCATAAATGTTTAGCAGCCAGGAAAGTTACTGTGGTTTAACGGTGCAGAGATTAGGCTAAATCTGAACAGTTAATATGGATCTCCGAGGTGCAAAACCTGAACTCATTTCAGCCTTCCCAAACTCCCCAAAATTTAAGAGACATATAAATAAACAATAAACCAATACCACAGGACACAAAAACCATCCCAGGACATAAAAGACACCACAGGACACAAAAACCATCCCAGGACATCAAAAAACACCACAGGACACAAAAACCATCCCAGGACATAAACACCACAGGACACAAAAACCATCCCAGGACATAAAAGACACCACAGGACACAAAAAACATCCCAGGACATAAAAGACACCACAGGACACAAAAACCATCCCAGGACATAAAAGACACCACAGGACACAAAAAACATCCCAGGACATGAAAAATACCACGTGACACATAACCATCCCAGGACACAAAAAACACCATGTGACACATAACCATCCCAGGACATGAAAAATACCACGTGACACATAACCATCCCAGGACATAAAAAACACCACGGGACACAAAAACCATCCCAGGACATAAAAAAACACCACGGGACACAAAAAACCATCCCAGGACATAAAAAACACCACAGGACACAAAAACCATCCCAGGACATAAAAAACACCACAGGACACAAAAACCATCCCAGGACATAAAAAACACCACAGGACACAAAAACCATCCCAGGACATAAAAAACACCACAGGACACAAAAACCATCCCAGGACATAAAAAACACCACAGGACATAAAAACACCACAGGACACAAAAACACCACAGGACACAAAAACCATCCCAGGACATAAAAACACCACAGGACACAAAAACACCACAGGACACAAAAACCATCCCAGGACATAAAAAACACCACAAGACACAAAAACCATCCCAGGACATAAAAACACCAGAGGACACAAAAACCATCCCAGGACACAAAGAACACCACGGGACACAAAAACCATCCCAGGACACAAAGAACACCACAGGACATAAAAACACCACGGGACACAAAAACCATCCCAGGACATAAAAAACACCACAGGACACAAAAACCATCCCAGGACATAAAAAACACCACAGGACACAAAAACCATCCCAGGACATAAAAAACACCACAGGACACAAAAACCATCCCAGGACATAAAAAACACCACAGGACATAAAAACACCACAGGACACAAAAACACCACAGGACACAAAAACCATCCAGGACATAAAAAACACCAGAGGACACAAAAACCATCCAGGACATAAAAAACACCAGAGGACACAAAAACCATCCTAGGACACAAAAAACACCACAGGACACAAAAACCATCCCAGGACACAAAAAACACCACAGGACACAAAAACCATCCCAGGACACAACACTACTGTGAGTAGTGTTAGTGTTAACCACAGACTTAACACACAGAGACATGAGCACACCATAACTGATCATTACCCAAACCCAGTATTACACTATCCCTAATATCATGTATCGTCCTATCAGGAGATTACTGGTACGGAGAGAGGAGAGGTGGGTGAAGGAGTGCCAGATAAAGGGTGTGAGGTGGATTAGCTGGATTCCTGATGAATAAATGAAGGTTTCTGGCCCTTTTATCAGCATCTAGCGCCCACAGAAGAGCTCTCCAGGCTGTTACTGTGTAGCTGCTATAATAGTCAGGTCCAGCACTGACTGATGCTGTACAGCGTTATCAGAGTACCTGTTTATGGTGTTCTCCGGGGAGCTAGAATGGCGTAATGATACCCATATCGTGCGGGAACATCGAGTGCTGGAGACGAGTGTTATCTTGTAGTACGTGTAGACCCTCGGCTTCAGGAAAGCAGACACCCAGCTATCTGCTGTTTACTGTAATTCCACAGATGTTGTTAAGCGTCGCTATGCATGCAGTAGGTTACTGCTTAGCTACAGTGGAATCAGCCTACAGCTAGCTAATGTGAGGCGGGCTTTCATTCATAGTAGCATGTATAGCTGCCCCCGCAAAGGTCAAACTCGCTCCTATGCCCTTGCCTCCATGAGCATGTTTGGTTGGATTAGGCAGGGACTGGATACGTTCCTGGACGTAGGTCACATCAGTGTCCAGCCACTCTCTCTGATCACAGAATTCTTGTTCCAGGTATGCCCCTAGATTTTAAGGCGGGCTCAAATCTGGGGTCCAGATGTTCCGGAAGGTTCATCGTGCTAATCTGTCACTTCTGCAGCCCTGTGGATGTGGACGGTGTCTTCTTGGAATACAGGGATAGGAATGTTATGTTCCTTGGTGTGATGATGATGAGCAACAGGCGGAACCCACTGTGGTTCAGCTTTACTGTGATCTCAACAAGCCGACCCATTTCCTCTCGAGTAAAGCACCCCCAGAGGGATGTCGGGGAAGCGTC
Source organism: Prochilodus magdalenae (assembly GCA_024036415.1). Taxonomy (NCBI): domain Eukaryota; kingdom Metazoa; phylum Chordata; class Actinopteri; order Characiformes; family Prochilodontidae; genus Prochilodus; species Prochilodus magdalenae. Next base: position 75,017 of record JAMWET010003194.1, on the reverse strand, counting down.
TGACTGGTACACCGAAACCACAAAATCACCAGCAAAAATCTGCTTCCTGAGTACAAAGCATGAACGGAGTAAACAGGAAAGATAACTGCGGCGGCTTTAGAAGCGATGACTGAGGGCGGCAGACATGCAGACTGGGCTCCTCCTCTGTTCTCTAAAGAAGAGTATCACCAAGGACTGAGGTTGGAGTTGTGAAGCTACCCTGGCTACACCTTTAAGTGTTCTAGTTGTGGACTGTACTCTGTTCTTCGTTATCCTGATCTCCGTTTAATGGACATGGTGGGGGAAAGATCTTTAGAGATCTACGTGGACGTGTCTTGTTACCTTTAGGGATTTTGTAGACGATCTCTCCGGGCTGTCTCAGGTTCCGCAGGATGTGGTCACTGTGGATGTTGATGGCCATGCCTATAAAGAACAGCAGCAGACCTGCAGACAGACGCCACGTTATCAGTAGAGTCCGTTTCAGAGGAACGTCTTTATGGGAGTTCATTTTATTAGGGCATCCTAGCTGCACTCATTGGCCGTTTTATCAGAAACACCTACCTGGGAGTGCAGTGGTGTTGGGTAGGAAGATAAAGGTCACCAGGAACAACACATGATGATACATTTAGACTGATATGATCAATATCTACTGAGCTACACCTACAGAAGTCTCTCAGTATGGGGTCGGGACGCCATGTTTGCTAACGCAACATGTCAGACGTCTCGGTATGGAGTTGTAGAGGTTCCTAATGGTGTCCTGTGTAATCCATCCCATGTAGCTCGTACTGTAGAGGTTCCTAATGGTGTCCTGTGTAATCCATCCCATGTAGCTTGTACTGTAGAGGTTCCTAATGGTGTCCTGTGTAATCCATCCCATGTAGCTTAAATATTCCCACACAGTTCCTACAGATGGTGTGGTAGGGGTGGAGGTGGACCTTCTGGACGTGTGACAACAAACCGCTCATCTTGGTGCTGACCACGGTGCCTCCACACACAGATTCGTTGGTCGTCTCCACCAAGACAAAAGCAGGACTCGTCACTGAAGCTGACCCGCTGCCATTCTGAGTCACTCCATGACAGTCTTGGGTGGTGTTGACGTGGTGTTAAGGCAGCCGTCGTTACGGTCTGCGTCCATGTGGTCCTGCATGGTGCAGCCGTCTGCCAATGGTGCTGGCACTAACAGGATGACACAGGACCACGGAGGGCCTCACTGCTCGCTTAATGTTTAAGGGACACCACCGAGGCTATATCTCACCTGCTATGCAGCGTACATCTGTGTGCCAGGCCGCTTCATAGTGGGCACAGTGCAGCATGTAATGACCCTGCATGAATCCGTTAATGGAGCAAAACACCACGGCCGACACCATAATGTGGAGGGGAGAGGGTCGTCCTTTCGTCAGCAAGGAGTAGATAAACGTCCTGGCGGAAGAGAAGAAGAAAACAGGGGTATAGTGTCACGGATGCAAAGCAGTTCTTATATGAGGCACCAAATACTGTTTGAGTGGCTAATAGCGCCCCCTTGTGGGGAACCTTCCACCTGCTAAACATGAGTGAGGAAGATATGAGCCAGGGAATATTAGAACTTGTAATAAGCCTCATAAGACTGTAGTCCATCTGTTTCTCTGTATTCTCTATTACCCTGTTCTTCAACGGTCAGGACCCCCACAGGACCCCCACAGAGCAGGTATGATGTGGGTGGTGGGTCGATCTCAGCACTGACGTGGTGGTGGTGTGTTAGTGTGTGTGGTGCTGGTGTGAGTGGATCAGACACAGCAGTGCTGCTGGAGTGTTGTGTCCACTCACTGTCCACTCTATTAGACACTGCTACCTTGCTGCTCCACCTTGTAGATGGACAGTCAGAGACGATAGCTCAAACTGTGCAGCAGCAGACGAGCTATCGTCTCGGACTGTACATCTACAGTACAGTGTTTAAACACTCACACCAGCACCACACACACTAACACACCACCACCGCGTTGGTGTCACTGCAGGGCTGAGAATGATCCACCACCCACATCATACCTGCTCTGTGGTGGTTCTGTGGTGTTCCTGACCATTGAAGAACAGGGTAATAGAGTATACAGAGAAACAGATGGACTACAGTCTGTACCTGTAGAACTACAGAGTGTCCTATATGGTCAGTGGAGCTGATACAATGGATGAAGGGTGTAGTCACCTTGAGGTTATGCCTGATCGGTGTACATTCATATGCAAAGATCTGAATCAAATGACATGGTAATTTTCAAAGTGAGAAAGAGAATGTGGGCACATGTTGCGGTACGTGTTTGTGTTGAGCTGTCTCTTGTCTATGTATACAGATACAGGGGTTGGACAATGAAACTGAAACACCTGTTGTTTTAGTGTGGGAGGTCTCATGGCTATTATTAATAATTAACTAATTGGACCAGCCTGGTGGCCAATCTTCATTAACTGCACATTGCACCAGTAAGAGCAGAGTGTGAAGGTTCAGTTAGCAGGTAAGAGCACAGTTCTGCTCAAAATACTGCAATGCACACAGCATTATGGGTGACATACCAGAGTTCAGAAGAGGACAGACTGTTGGTGCACGTCTTGCTGGCGCATCTGTGACCAAGACAGCAAGTCTTTGTGATGTATCAAGAGCCACGGTATCCAGGGTAATGTCAGCATACCACCAAGAAGGACGAACCTCCACCAGCATCACGTAGTGACCTGGCCACTATCCTGCAAGAAGAATGGCTTAAACTCCCTCTGACCACTGTGCAGGACGCAGTATATGTCATTCCCAAGACCAACTGACGCTGTATTGGCCGCAAAAGGAGGCCCTACACCATACTAATAAATGATTGTGGTCTAAAACCAGGGGTTTCAGTTTCATTGTCCAACCCCTGTACATCATCGCTGTCCAACCAAAAACAAGTATCTCCATAATGGCAACTTTACAGGAGAGGCCAACACCCTGGCTGAATTTGAATGTAAGTCAATGGAACCAGAGTTTTTTTTTTTCCAAGCATGTTTTGGATATTTCCAGTGATCCATTCATCATGAAATGTCCACCCAGCAGCTCATGTGATCAAATAATGACAAAACCAAAATCCACCAAATTGGGGATACATGGTTTTCATTGGACGATATACAGTATAAGATCAAGTAACCATCTCCACACACCATAGGGGACCTGAAGCATGAGGGCGAAGAAATGGGCTGGACACGTGGAGGACATATGTCAAACTAGAGCACATGGTGTTGCCATAGAAACATATGTATTTGATGAACCAAAAATCCCAGCCGTCCCATCCACACAGCTGCAGATTGGAGTACAGTGCTTTGCTGTGCTATGCGCTTTTAACTATCAAGGTGGAGGCTTCTGAGCCGTTGCTGGTTGAGCTGGTTTGTTTATCGTCAAATCAGGTGGAGCCGACCTACCACATTTCCTCATGCCGACAGTTATCAGATGGACCGGAATGTCTCCCAAAGCGTGTCATTCTCCAAGACCACAGCTTGTTTTCCTCTGAATCTTTTCCTAGTGTACATTCGTGAGGGTCTTGTTTGGAACCATTCGGAGACTTTTCTTTTCATTAGTGCTGGCGCAGAACTCAGACCAGCTGTAGAAGCTGTGGAGTCTCAAACTGACCAAGCCAAAGACGTACTTATGTAATATATTCCTGTGTGAACTGAAGCAACACAGGGACAGATTGTCGTACCCATGTGTTTTCCACGAAAGCTCACAGTGTAGAGAGTAATGCATTGAAGATGCTTGGTTCACACTCAAACACATAGCTGGTCTGGCCTCCAGTGGATATTCATTCATCAACATTTCAGTCCCAGATTTAAAACCCCAGTGTGGTAGTCCTGTCATGCTGTAAACGTTTCAATCACATAGTAGGATACTGTAAAAATAATAGAAGAAATCGTAACTGCATAGCATCAAAACCTGAAGCTATGATAAATGTATATCCCAATGAAAAACATGTACCTCCATTTTTTGCGTTTTTTACTTTTATCCATCATTTGAACACACCAGCTGCTGTTCACACTGAGGGAGAATCTCACAATGAATGGACCAACAGAAAGGGCCCAGAGCTGTTTGGGAAAATGTCTGGTTCCATTGACTTACATTCAAGTTCAATGAGGTTTTTGGCCTCTCCTGTAAAGTTGTTTTGGAGATACTTGTTTTTCTTTGGACAGTGATGATATATAACCTGGAATTATTAGAAAATCTAATTCTAATTATGTAATATTCTAAATAATAATAATTATTATTATATAATTATTATTATTATTATTATTATTCAAAAAATTCAGACTTTTCTTAAGAAAATTCTTAATTTTCTTGCTTAAGTTCTAATGAAATTAGTTTCCAGAATTAATTTATAATAAAACTGATTGAAAACTGAATGAATTAATTTATAATACAATTAATACTATTCAGAATATTCAGAAAGAATGTATTTAATATACATTCTTTCTGAATATTCTGAATAGTATTAATTGTATTATAAATGAATTCTGCTATTAATTAATCGCACTGTAAATTAATGATTCACTTTATTAAAATGTATTGATCCTGAATATCCATTTTAATAATGGATATTCAGGATCAATACATTTTAATAAAGTGAATCATTAATTTACAGTGCAATTAATTAATAGCAGAATAAGAACTGCAACAAAATCCACAATCAGACTGTCTTACATATCTAGAACCACAGAGTGTCCCATATAGTAAGTGGAGCTGATACAATGGATGAAGGGTGTAGTCACCTTGAGGTTATGCCGGATCGGTACGTTCATATGCAAAACTCTGAATCAAATTACATGCGAATTTTCAAAGTGAGGCTGAGAAAGAGAATGTGGGCACATGTTGGTGTACGTGTTTGGGTTGAACTGTCTCATGTCTATATATACATATACATCATCGCTGTCCAACCAAAAACAAGTATCTCCCAAATGACAACGTTACAGGAGAGGCCAAAAACCTGGTTGAATTTGAATGTAAGTCAATGGAATTTCTGCAGTGCTCAGAGATGTTTGGGAACCTGTTAAAAGATCTTGGTTTTAACGCATGACAGCAGATAAAGAGAAGCCACTTCTATAAATAACACACATATTAAAATTTTCACTCGTTAATTTAACAAAATAATCTACATTCAGTGTCTTTGTTGGCAGAAGTATGCTTTCAGGAACTTTCAGGATCCTAAAGGAAGAGCAATCCTGGTCCATTCCTTCTGACGGACCTGCTTGAGCTGCTACTCCACATCTTCCACAGTGCAGTGGTTCTTCTGCTTCCTGTGTAGACTAACTGTTGTTTATAGGCTCAAGGTTCAGTTCAGCTGGAGCTTCATGGATGGGTGTCCTAACATTCTGCAGTAGAATTCCTGATTCATCACTCCATCAGCTGTCCCGAACCAGTAGTAGCCTTGAGTCGTGATACTACCACCATGTTTTCCAGGTATTCGAATGAGGCTGTAATGCTGGAATGCAGAGTTCAGTTCGGCCAAACATAACATCTCACATGCCATCCATATTTCACCCGTTATTGCCTTATCTATGCATACACATTGTTTCAGTGGTCTTCCGGCTCATCCGGGTCGTCTTTAGGAAACTTCCAGCAGGCAGAAACCTTCTTCCTGAAGCGGCTAAAGTGGCTTATTCAGTGTTTTGTGTGAGGCCAGTGTAGGACAGAGCGGCAGATCTTTAGGTGTTCCCCTGGGCTTCTGTGTGATCTCCACGGTTACTGTATTCCTTTATCTTTGGGTTGTTTTTGTTGAATGCACAGTCCGGAAAAGGGGCAACAATGGTGCTGAATTTCCTCCGTCTGGCAGCCAAGCCCAAACCCGTCCCATATAGTTGGGGAACCTCTTCCAGCCTAATGAGCTATGGCAGATTTCATTCAACTGGCATGCAATGACAGATGTGTGCGGTAAACACCAGACTTTCTGATGTTTTGGTCAACCACAACCGCACATCGATGAGTTGCTTATACCACACAGATCATTCAAGAGGTTTGTATACTTTGGCCAACAGACATTTAATGTTGAAACTTAAATTTAATTTTTTTTTTTTTTTTTATAATTTTTTTTTTTTTTTTAAATATATGGAAAACGATATCACTGTTTACATTGTTTGGTTACGTGAAGTCTCTTTGTCTATTACGATGGACTCACTAAAACCATAACAGGTGTGCAAACCGTACCTTGTATATTCAAGCAAATAGCCAAATCTCAAAGGAAGACAGGACACTGTGTACCAATTCATAACTTCAAAAATTTCAAAAAACGATTTCAAAAATCCAACTCTTGGTGACCATGTTTCTCATCTGTACCCCGTTCCTGTATGTTACTTTTGAATATAAATACACATACAGTACCCAAACAATTTGTATAAAACAAATTTTATTAATTTATTAACAAATTATTCCAAACCTTTAACCAGCTGTGTGCAATTTAAACACCTGAGTCAAGTTAATTCAAATTTTCCAGTACACATGCTCAGCACGTGACGCGACACATAGGACAAGGCTTCACTTTGTAGCTGTAATCTGTTTTGCAATGCAAAGTTAACCGTAAGACGTTTCACAAGACTGCAGCGCTCGCCGCTCTGGGCTGCAACTGAAGAAATACCACAGTAACTGCCACACCATATACAACACCAGACATGCACTAACGGCAGAGTCCTGCATAATACAGATTACATACTGCTCAGTGTTCTGCTTTTGCCCTGATGCTCCGCCCACAAATCTGTCCTTTACTAGTTACTGCCGCACGGTTGGACAAGCTGTGAGCGCTAGCAACATTTGAATTTAGTAAACAGAGAACATGTTCTGATCTTTCTTAGTCGCTACATGATGTTGAGTTTCCTGTACGACGTTCTATGCATGTGTTGCTGTAGCAATTGAAGCTCAACAGGTTAGCTAGCGTTAGCAAAATTAGCTCTACATTTACAGCATTTAGCTGATGCTCATAATCATATTACAGGTGGGCCAATGTGGTGTTTGGAGTCTTACCCAAGGACTCTTATTGGTGTAGCACAGCGTAGTCACCCAGACCGGGACTCAAACCCCAGTCGCCCACATAGAGTGGTGGCTCCCTGGCAGGTAGGGGTGTTAGCCGCTAAGCTACGCCAACCACTAGCTCTGTTAATACATTCTGCATGTGGGTCCCAGGATTTGCTAGCACTGGATATCACACCTTGTCCTGCCTTCTTTTCTGGCCAACCATGTGTAATGACTTATTATGGTAATCACTTTTTCCTCTATTTTGCATATCATATTAATAATATTGTATACAGTGGAGATTTCACTGTAGCTGAATGTGTTGGTCAGTAGTGTAGGAACGTATTTTGGGAACATCAAGAAGATATTCGATTATGATTTACTGGTAACTGTGAAATCTGTTCACAACTCTTGTGTCTAGTTTTCAATGATAAGACTTTTGACCACTTGAAATATGAATGAATATGAATTGTGGATGTTGGTGTTTCGTTGTCTTTTGATTGTTGATGCTGTGCAACTTCCCAGCCTCCTACTAATTACTATACATTGTTACAGATCTGTGTATTTATGCTAGCATGCCTCCTGCATGTTTGTATATCACTGGTGTCAGAACATAACAGTCATATTTTTTCAAAATGGTAACTTTTCAGGAGAAGGTAAAAACCTCCGTAGTTCATGATGGAAGTTTATTTATTTAATACATTTTGTAGTTTATGGATTTTTATTCCCAGTACATGTACTGTTTACATTGGTCTGTTTATCATATACTGTTTACATTGCTCTGTTCATCATATACTGTTTACATTGCTCTGTTCATCATGGAATGTTGACACAAAGTAAGCAGAAGTTTGCATGTTTAAATTGTGTAAAAAACAAAAAATTAAAATATTAAAAATATATATAATATAAATATAAAAAATAATAAATTAAAAACTAAAGTGAGAAATGAAACATTTATTCATGTTACATATTTATATCCAACCCATTTCTTTCCTACTGTTAGAATATCTGCATTAATGGAACTTTTGAATCCAAGCGCTTTTACCATACCTTTGGAAGTAGTGCAGAATGAAGGTCCAGAGCAGAAGGCTTCCCCCCATGCCAGATGAGCTCTCAGTGGTCAGCAGCAGCAGCACAGGAACCAGAAACGAGGGCAGCTCTTGGATCAGCCAGGCTGCTTTGGCTGGGACCATCACCCCAGTGCTGTGGGGCTTCACATAGCGACCATACGGGGTGTAGGTTGTCATCTGGTGTAGGAGGTAGAGGAACCCCCCTATGATAAAACCCCAGCTGAGATAGTGGATTGTTCTTTCGTGGCAAAGCATGGCGGGAAGTGAAGGGCATGCTAGATCACTTTAAGTGGCATGAAGAAATGTCCTGCCTCCTTCTGCTTTTTTTGAGCTTCCCTGTGCTTTCCTTTCTTTTTATACTTCTCTCTCTCTCTCTCTCTCTCCTCACACACTTTCTGCTCCTCCCCTATAAGCTAAGTCATCTGTAGGCAGTCCTATTAGTCTGGAAGCCTCCAGAAAGGGGACCCCACCATTCCAGATGCTAGTTGAATGAGGCTGAACAGGAAGTCTGAGTTATTATTTTAATTTGGTGACCAATCAACAACATCTCATAATCATATTCTTAAAATAAGTGAACTCCCGTACTAACTGCCGAATGGATTCGCCTGACGGGATTGATGACAGAAGGCCATTGTTGAAGGTGATTAATGGGTGTATGAAAGATCAAATTATTCCGCCTGGTTGCCAAGCTGAGCCAGCAGGCCTGAACCAGTATCTGGGTGCTGACTTCTAAGCAGCAATAAAGAGTCGTGTTGGCAGGAGTGCAAGTGATTTGCTCCAGTAGGTCTCAATGCACTCTTTAAATTCCTCATTCCTTTTCCAGAATGGACTCACTGAACTCCAGAGGCGCTGCTTCACCCTGGTCACTTGAAGCTTTGGTCCCATCGACAAGAAATATTAAATACATTTGTGGAGAAAAAGTTAGTGTAACTATACAATTTGCTATGGTGTCCCAGGTGGTTGCTATAGTGTTGCTTGGCGTTTGCTATGGTATTCCAGGTGGTTGCTATAGTGTTTCTTGGTCTTTGCTATGGTATCCCAGGTGGTTGCTAGAGTGTTGCTTGGCCTTTGCTATGGTATCCCAGGTGGTTGCTATAGTGTTGCTTGGAGTTTGCTATGGTATTCCAGGTGGTTGCTATAGTGTTGCTTGGTCTTTGCTATGGTATCCCAGGTGGTTGCTAGAGTGTTGCTTGGCCTTTGCTATGGTGTCCCAGGTGGTTGCTATAGTGTTGCTTGGCGTTTGCTATGGTATTCCAGGTGGTTGCTATAGTGTTTCTTGGTCTTTGCTATGGTATCCCAGGTGGTTGCTATAGTGTTGCTTGGCCTTTGCTATGGTATCCCAGGTTGTTGCTATAGTGTTGCTTGGCCTTTGTTATGGTGTCCCGTGTGGTTGCTATAGTGTTGCTTGGCCTTTGCTATGGTATCCCAGGTTGTTGCTATAGTGTTGCTTGGCCTTTGCTATGGTGTCCAAGATGGATGCTATACTGTTGCTTGGCCTTTGTTATGGTGTCCCAGGTGGATGCTATAGTGTTGCTTGGCGTTTGCTATGGTATTCCAGGTGGTTGCTATAGTGTTGCTTGGTCTTTGCTATGGTGTCCCAGGTGGTTGCTATAGTGTTGCTTGACCTTTGTTATGGTGTCCCAGGTGGATGCTATAGTGTTGCTTGGCCTTTGTTATGGTGTCCCAGGTGGTTGCTATAGTGTTGCTTGGCCTTTGCTATGGTATCCCAGGTGACAATTAAAACATTTAGGAAGATGTAAAATATGTTCAGAAGAGCATTCTTCTTTTCCTTACCAACAAGAGCCATATTGCAGACCATATTGGCTGCTAAGTTTGAGCAGCAGTTGAGGTTTATCCTTGCATTCCAGTGAACAGCGGCACAGCAAATCTAAAGAGATGCTCACAGGCTGCAAAGGCAGGCAGGCTAGTGTTAAACTTGAGAGAAAGTTTTTTGAAGTTTGCAAATGAGTTCAGCAGATAAATCCTGTTTGAGATACAGGCAAGGTAGCCGTCCAGCTCTCCCGTTGTTACTTTGGCAGAGGGATTGCTGCAGCACTCAGTTCAGAATCTTCCATCATCCCACCAAAGTGCTTTTGGACGCCATCCTGAATGGCTCTAATGAGTGGAGAGATGTTGTCTCAGTGAAGAATCAGTATGGAAACCAATGTTGTGTCCACTGAACACTGCGAATGAGATATATTTACATGTGTAGAAACAATTATCATTTATTGCTTCGGTATTTTGGGGCCAAACATACTGGCAGACCCCCAAAACACACAACAATCACAGAAGGTTTTCACGGAAACTTCCTGGTTTATTCTGGAAGCTTGAGGTAAAAAGAGAAAATGTCTTCAGTTGATACAGGGAGTTGCCATTCTTAAACCAATAAAAAAAAACAAAGCCAACCTCGCCAACTTAGCTAACGTTAGCGCTCCCTGGCAAAGGCCAACGAGCCATTTGCGGTTCTCTTTGTATTGTTTATGGATTTTCGTGCTGTGAAACAATATCTTTATGTTCCAGTTGTCGGCTGTGATGCCCAGCTAAAGTTAATAGCTAGCCTTAACCATGGCTAGTTATGTCCGTAACTAGCCAGCTAGCCTTATCTCCATCTTTTAGCTAACTAGCTAGCTAGCTGTCTTCCTCAGTTCGTCTGACCCACCAGCCTGACAACTAGAATTGCCACCCGTCCCGTAAAATACGGAAACGTGCTTTATTTGGCAGCTAAAAGACACATCTCGGAGGATGTATCCAGTCTGCTGGGCTTTGCTTGAAGCTGGAAGATGATGGGCAGGAACCAGCCCATGTGCATGGTGGCCTCAGACTGAAGGTTGTTAAAGCCTTTGCCACAGGCTTCATCACAGCACAGTGCTAAGCAACTGTATACAGGTTCTTCATTTGAGGTGACGCCAGCACACTTACACCACAGTGCCTACACTGAGCTGCTGGGCAACCAGGTTTTGCCTTTTGCCCATCATCTTACAGAGTAACGTGACATTTCTATCCCGGTATTCCAAGATGACAATTCCTGCATTCATAGGCTTGCAAATTTGACTGTTTGGCATGCTGAACATTCAGGAGGACTCCTCTGGCCTGCCCCGCCAAATCCCCAGAATTGGACCCTCTTGAAGGACTACCTGGAACTACCAGTAAAACGGCAGAGACCCAACCAATCAATTCTGTGATCTAAGAGTGTCTGAACACTAATGTGGCCTACATGCAGAAACTCGTCGAGTCCATACCGAATCCAATCCCAGCTGTTGTTGGTGTTCGTGGAAGTGTTACACACCAGTAGGTACGTTTGAGTCACAGGTGACACAGGTGAACTCAGGCCCTGGTTTTCATTTGTGTCCTTCACATTTCATACTTTAGAACTCCTGTCACTCTTTTCATTCCATGGCGGCTCTGTTGAGGCGACTAAGTTGCACAGGCGTAATGCATATCTGTGATGTAGAGGACGCTGGTACTCAAGATGACTGTCTTGTTCGGAATGTGTCCAGGTAGTCAGCTTTGGGCCTAGGTCTGACTCTGGTCTGGATCTCCTCTCCAAGGTTATCTATCCTTATCTATCCAGACAATCGTGATTCTTATGTAACCATGCAGGTACATGGCTCCAACAACCTGTAATGGTGGCAACATAGCTGACTTTACTAAGGTGCGAGATCAAAGCCTTCTTTATCTGACTAGAAGCTCCCTCTTTTGTGGTTCACGGAACGAGTCTGAACATGATCATGCGTTTAGGATTCAGTGTCAGTAAAAGTTTTTTGAAAGCAGGTTGTTTAACCAGGAGCAAATGGCTGAAGGGCCTCACAAACAACGTTAATCGCGAGCTTGTCAAATTTTGCCTGTGGCCCATGTCTGTTTGCACTCACCACCATGACGTCACTTGTTTTTGCTTGGTTGCTTGGAGTTTCTGCTGTTTCCAGGCTTCACTTCCATCTGCTCACTGTCACTGAAAGCCTCTGAGAATAATTAATATGGAATCAATGTTGTGTCCACTGAACACTGTGAATGAGATATATTTACATGTGTAGATACAATTATCACTTGTTGCTTGGTATTAGTCAGCGTAGCTTTCCACTGGTATGTTATATCTGACGCAGTTAGTCAGTGTTGGGGCCAAACATACTCTCAGACCCCCAAAACACACGACAATCACTGAACTTCCTGGTTTATTCTGGAAGCTTGAGGTAAAAAGAGAAAATGTCTGCAGTTGATACAGAGAGTTGCAGTTCTTAAACCAATAAAGAAAAACAAAGCCGACCTAGCCAACTTAGCTAACGTTAGCGCTCCCTGGCCAAGGCCAACAAGCCATTTGCGGTTCTCTTTGTATTGTTTATGGGTTTTCGTGCTGTGAAACAATGTTCCAGTTGTCGGCTGTGATGCCCAGCTGAGTTAATATTAGCTAGCCTTAACCATGGCTAGTTATGTCCGTATCTAGCCAGCTAGCCTTATCTCCATCGTTTAGCTAGCTAGCTAGCTAGCTAAACAAGCTAGCTAAACGACGGAGATAAGGCTAGCTAGCTAGCTAAACGATGGAGATAAGGCTAGCTGGCTAGCTAGCTAGCTGTCTTCCTCAGTTCGTCTGACCCACAAGCCTGACAACTGAAACATAACAATGTGTCACGCCTCCGCGTCTTCCCGGCTTCCCCGCTCTTTGGGACTCCACTTCCCGGAGGGCCACGCTCGATGACGTCATGTCTATGCGCCCCCGTCCGGACTCCGTGATATGCTCTAGGTCACCTGAGTTTTAGTTACAGCTGTTAGCAATATCCGGTATTTAAGCCACACACAAACACTCGCACTTTGCGAAGCTTTGCCAAACTTAGTTTAGCAATCCTGAGCGTTTCTTTTTTCGTGTTGTCCCGAGTCCCTTCGTTTCTCTACTACTCTTTCGCTTTATCCCTTTTGCTCGTGCTCGGACTCTACGGTTTGTACCTGTGCTTCCTCACTTTGGTTCTCCCCTTCCTCACTTCCCCTGTAAACTTGTTTGCCCTCGCTGCTTGTTCTACCTGATTCTGACCTCCGCCTGTCTCTGACTCCGATTTAGCTTCTCCCTCTGTTATGCTGTTTACTGGTGCTTGCTGAGCTTGCCTGTTTGTGAATAAACCGTTCCTGGTTTTTTAATTCTGCAAACGTCGGTCTCGAAGTCTTTTGTCTAACACAATGTAGGTTTATACCAATAAACACCAGTGCCCACATCAAGGGTCTCCACAAAAAGCCTTTTTGGATTTGGCCTGTTAACAGTAGCTAGGCAATGTAACCTAATGTGACCTAAAGCTCCAGACAGTCCAGTTTTTCAACTCTCAATCCTCCGTCTGGCACAAAAAAAAAAAATAGTGAACTATAATTAAACGTTCACTCATGAACAATATGTGTGCCATTGGCTCACATCCATATCAAAAAACATCGTGACTGGTCTACCAGCTAACCGTAAGTCAGCTCTCTAAATGCTAGTCAATTTGGGAGCTCCTGTCTGAGTCACGAATGTCACCATTCAGGTTATTAAAGCATCATTCTCGTGTTGTCATCATTCTGTTCTAATGCTGTGTCCTCCTTTTGAGGGCGGGATGACCTTCTGTTTGGTGTTATAAAAATACCCACCCTATACCAACAGTTTTCAAGAATTCAAGAACTGTAACTTATTAACTGCAGTCATCTCAGCTTCTCTTTCACAAGTCTCAGACGGAGAGATGTTTAAAGCCATCGCCATGGGCTTCATCACGGCACAGTCAGGTTAATCAGGTTTCATGCAGGAGTAGGTGTGGAATGTGTAGCCGAGTATGAAATTGTAAGCTCTCCAGATAGAAACTTAGTCCCCACTGTAAGTTTCTTGGGGTGCTTTAATGACCTGGAGTTTTGTTCTTTGGTTGAGGTGACAGTAAAGTTGAACCCCAGTCCCTACATTGAGCAGCTGGACCACCAGGTTTTGCTTTTTGCTTCTTACCGAGGAACCTAACATCCCAGTATTCCAAGAGGACCGTTCCCGAGTTCACAGGGCTGGCATGATGATGTTTCAGGAGCATTCACCCAACTGGACTCTACAATCCGCTTGAAAATCTGAGGAACCATCAGGAACAATTCCGTAACACCCTGAAACCCGGAGGAAAATGCCAGGGAAGGCATCCACCAAATCTGGCCCAACTGTCCAATTCTCTGATGTAAGAGTGTCTGAAAATTGATGTGGCCTACATCCAGAAACGTGTCCAGTCCATGCCGCATCCCACCCCAGCTGTTATCTATGCTTGTGAAGGTATTGAACACTGTTGGGTACATTTCAGTCACAGGTGACTCGTTTTTTGTCCAGTGAGCTTATACTGGGCAAACTGGGAGCTTGCATTCATCCTCCACAATGCCTTCTGCCATCTTCTCTTTGGCCATGGCAGCATCTTTTGAGGTGACTACGTTGAACAGGTGGCATGCACACCTGTAATGTGGAGGACGCCAGTACTCAAGACGGCTCTCTTGTGACAGGATGCTGAATGAATGAAGCTGGCTTTGGGCTTCTCAGAAGAGCGTTGGTCTCAGGGGCAGCTTTGCTCACCAAACATCAGAAGGTGTTTAACCCTTTCAACCACAGGCAAGCAAAGGCAGAGGATCTCTATCCAAGGTTTCCTTATCTATCCAGCGAGTTGGGATTCTTAGTAACCTTGCAGGGGCACAGTCCAACAACCCGTAGTGGTGGCAACCTAGGTGACTTCACATCAAAGTCTTCATCTGAGTGGCAGCTCCCTCTGTTGTGGCCCAGAGAGTCTGGATTCAATGTCAAGTTCATGTTTTCCAAAAAAGGAGGTTGTTCAACCCCTGAAAGTGGACGAACACCCTGCTTGTTTGCTTGCTTGGGTTTCTGGTGGTGTCAAGGTTCCTGTCCGTGTTGCTACAAAGTCACCGAAGGCCTTCAACTTTGATGGATGTTTCCTCTTTAAACAATCAGTATGGAAACCAGTTGGGGGCCCCGTTAGGACTGACAAAGTCCACACTACAGCAGAGTCAGAATT
>JAMWET010003194.1:12500-42500 GCA_024036415.1 Prochilodus magdalenae | reverse complement strand
TGAACAGGTTTCAGGATTCTGATCTAGAATGTCTCCCCCTCGCTCACGCTGATCTAGAATGTCTCCCCCTCGCTCACACTGATCTAGAATGTCTCTCCCTCGCTCACACTGATCTAGAATGTCTCTCCCTCGCTCACACTGATCTAGAATGTCTCCCCCTTATACACACTGATCTAGAATGTCTCTCCCTCGCTCACACTGATCTAGAATGTCTCCCCCTCGCTGACGCTGATCTAGAATGTCTCTCCCTCGCTCACCCTGATCTAGAATGTCTCCCCCCTGTTCACGCTGATCTAGAATGTCTCCCCCCTGTTCACACTGATCTAGAATGTCTCTCCCTCGCTCACACTGATCTAGAATGTCTCTCCCTCGCTCACACTGATCTAGAATGTCTCTCCCTCGCTCACCCTGATCTAGAATGTCTCTCCCTCGCTCACACTGATCTAGAATGTCTCTCCCTCGCTCACACTGATCTAGAATGTCTCTCCCTCGCTCACCCTGATCTAGAATGTCTCTCCCTCGCTCACGCTGATCTAGAATGTCTCTCCTTCGCTGATCTAGAATGTCTCTCCCTCGCTCACACTGATCTAGAATGTCTCTCCCTCGCTCACGCTGATCTAGAATGTCTCTCCCTCGCTCACGCTGATCTAGAATGTCTCTCCTTCGCTGATCTAGAATGTCTTTCCCTCTCTCACCCTGATCTAGAATGTCTCTCCTTCGCTGATCTAGAATGTCTCTCCCTCGCTCACCCTGATCTAGAATGTCTCCCCCTCGCTCACGCTGATCTAGAATGTCTCTCCCTCGCTCACGCTGATCTAGAATATCTCCCCCTCGCTCACACTGATCTAGAATATCTCCCCCCTGTTCACCCTGATCTAGAATGTCTCTCCCTCGCTCACCCTGATCTAGAATGTCTCCCCCCTGTTCACCCTGATCTAGAATGTCTCTCCCTCGCTCACGCTGATCTAGAATGTCTCTCCCTCGCTCACCCTGATCTAGAATGTCTCTCCCTCGCTCACCCTGATCTAGAATGTCTCTCCCTCGCTCACCCTGATCTAGAATGTCTCTCCCTCGCTCACCCTGATCTAGAATGTCTCTCCCTCGCTCACACTGATCTAGAATGTCTCTCCCTCGCTCACGCTGATCTAGAATGTCTCTCCCTCGCTCACCCTGATCTAGAATGTCTCTCCCTCGCTCACCCTGATCTAGAATGTCTCTCCCTCGCTCACGCTGATCTAGAATGTCTCTCCCTCGCTCACCCTGATCTAGAATGTCTCTCCCTCGCTCACGCTGATCTAGAATGTCTCTCCCTCGCTCACCCTGATCTAGAATGTCTCTCCCTCGCTCACCCTGATCTAGAATGTCTCCCCCTCGCTCACGCTGATCTAGAATGTCTCTCCCTCGCTCACCCTGATCTAGAATGTCTCTCCCTGGCTCACCCTGATCTAGAATGTCTCTCCCTCGCTCACGCTGATCTAGAATGTCTCTCCTTCGCTGATCTAGAATGTCTCTCCCTCGCTCACACTGATCTAGAATGTCTCTCCCTCGCTCACCCTGATCTAGAATGTCTCCCCCTCGCTCACGCTGATCTAGAATGTCTCTCCCTCGCTCACACTGATCTAGAATGTCTCTCCCTCGCTCACCCTGATCTAGAATGTCTCTCCCTCGCTCACCCTGATCTAGAATGTCTCCCCCTCGCTCACACTGATCTAGAATGTCTCTCCTTCGCTGATCTAGAATGTCTTTCCCTCTCTCACCCTGATCTAGAATGTCTCTCCTTCGCTGATCTAGAATGTCTCTCCCTCGCTCACCCTGATCTAGAATGTCTCCCCCTCGCTCACACTGATCTAGAATGTCTCTCCCTCGCTCACGCTGATCTAGAATGTCTCTCCCTCGCTCACCCTGATCTAGAATGTCTCTCCCTCGCTCACGCTGATCTAGAATGTCTCTCCCTCGCTCACACTGATCTAGAATATCTCCCCCTCGCTCACGCTGATCTAGAATATCTCCCCCTCGCTCACACTGATCTAGAATGTCTCTCCCTCGCTCACGCTGATCTAGAATATCTCCCCCTCGCTCACACTGATCTAGAATATCTCCCCCTCGCTCACACTGATCTAGAATATCTCCCCCTCGCTCACACTGATCTAGAATGTCTCTCCCTCGCTCACGCTGATCTAGAATGTCTCTCCCTCGCTCACACTGATCTAGAATATCTCCCTCGCTTACACTGATCTAGAATGTCTCTCCCTCGCTCACGCTGATCTAGAATGTCTCTCCCTCGCTCACACTGATCTAGAATGTCTCCCCCTTATACACACTGATCTAGAATGTCTCCCCCTTATACACACTGATCTAGAATGTCTCTCCCTCGCTCACACTGATCTAGAATGTCTCTCCCTCGCTCACCCTGATCTAGAATGTCTCTCCCTCGCTCACACTGATCTAGAATGTCTCCCCCTCGCTCACACTGATCTAGAATGTCTCCCCTTTATACACACTGATCTAGAATGTCTCCCCCTCGCTCATGCTGATCTAGAATGTCTCCCCCTTATACACACTGATCTAGAATGTCTCCCCCTTATACACACTGATCTAGAATGTCTCTCCCTCGCTCACACTGATCTAGAATGTCTCCCCCTTATACACACTGATCTAGAATGTCTCTCCCTCGCTCACACTGATCTAGAATGTCTCCCCCTTATACACACTGATCTAGAATGTCTCCCCCTTATACACACTGATCTAGAATGTCTCTCCCTCGCTCACACTGATCTAGAATGTCTCTCCCTCGCTCACACTGATCTAGAATGTTTCCCCATTGTACACACTGATCATTCACCCTGACAGGAGAGACATTCTAGATCAGCGTGAACAGGTTTCAGGATTCTGATCTAGAATGTCTCCCCCTCGCTCACGCTGATCTAGAATGTCTCCCCCTCGCTCACACTGATCTAGAATGTCTCTCCCTCGCTCACACTGATCTAGAATGTCTCTCCCTCGCTCACACTGATCTAGAATGTCTCCCCCTTATACACACTGATCTAGAATGTCTCTCCCTCGCTCACACTGATCTAGAATGTCTCTCCCTCGCTCACGCTGATCTAGAATGTCTCTCCCTCGCTCACGCTGATCTAGAATGTCTCTCCCTCGCTCACACTGATCTAGAATGTCTCCCCCCTGTTCACCCTGATCTAGAATGTCTCTCCCTCGCTCACACTGATCTAGAATGTCTCCCCCTCGCTCTCACTGGTCTAGAATGTCTCCCCCTCGCTCACCCTGATCTAGAATGTCTCTCCCTCGCTCACACTGATCTAGAATGTCTCTCCCTCGCTCACACTGATCTAGAATGTCTCTCCCTCGCTCACCCTGATCTAGAATGTCTCTCCCTCGCTCACGCTGATCTAGAATGTCTCTCCTTCGCTGATCTAGAATGTCTCTCCCTCGCTCACACTGATCTAGAATGTCTCTCCCTCGCTCACCCTGATCTAGAATGTCTCTCCCTCGCTCACGCTGATCTAGAATGTCTCTCCTTCGCTGATCTAGAATGTCTTTCCCTCTCTCACCCTGATCTAGAATGTCTCTCCTTCGCTGATCTAGAATGTCTCTCCCTCGCTCACCCTGATCTAGAATGTCTCTCCCTCGCTCACCCTGATCTAGAATGTCTCCCCCTCGCTCACGCTGATCTAGAATGTCTCTCCCTCACTCACGCTGATCTAGAATATCTCCCCCTCGCTCACACTGATCTAGAATATCTCCCCCCTGTTCACCCTGATCTAGAATGTCTCTCCCTCGCTCACCCTGATCTAGAATGTCTCCCCCCTGTTCACCCTGATCTAGAATGTCTCTCCCTCGCTCACGCTGATCTAGAATGTCTCTCCCTCGCTCACCCTGATCTAGAATGTCTCTCCCTCGCTCACGCTGATCTAGAATGTCTCTCCCTCGCTCACCCTGATCTAGAATGTCTCTCCCTCGCTCACCCTGATCTAGAATGTCTCTCCCTCGCTCACACTGATCTAGAATGTCTCTCCCTCGCTCACGCTGATCTAGAATGTCTCTCCCTCGCTCACCCTGATCTAGAATGTCTCTCCCTCGCTCACCCTGATCTAGAATGTCTCTCCCTCGCTCACGCTGATCTAGAATGTCTCTCCCTCGCTCACCCTGATCTAGAATGTCTCTCCCTCGCTCACGCTGATCTAGAATGTCTCTCCCTCGCTCACCCTGATCTAGAATGTCTCTCCCTCGCTCACCCTGATCTAGAATGTCTCCCCCTCGCTCACGCTGATCTAGAATGTCTCTCCCTCGCTCACCCTGATCTAGAATGTCTCTCCCTCGCTCACCCTGATCTAGAATGTCTCTCCCTCGCTCACGCTGATCTAGAATGTCTCTCCTTCGCTGATCTAGAATGTCTCTCCCTCGCTCACACTGATCTAGAATGTCTCTCCCTCGCTCACCCTGATCTAGAATGTCTCCCCCTCGCTCACGCTGATCTAGAATGTCTCTCCCTCGCTCACCCTGATCTAGAATGTCTCTCCCTCGCTCACCCTGATCTAGAATGTCTCTCCCTCGCTCACCCTGATCTAGAATGTCTCTCCCTCGCTCACCCTGATCTAGAATGTCTCTCCCTCGCTCACCCTGATCTAGAATGTCTCTCCCTCGCTCACCCTGATCTAGAATGTCTCCCCCTCGCTCACCCTGATCTAGAATGTCTCTCCCTCGCTCACCCTGATCTAGAATGTCTCCCCCTCGCTCACGCTGATCTAGAATGTCTCTCCCTCGCTCACGCTGATCTAGAATGTCTCTCCTTCGCTGATCTAGAATGTCTCTCCCTCGCTCACGCTGATCTAGAATGTCTCTCCTTCGCTGATCTAGAATGTCTCTCCCTCGCTCACACTGATCTAGAATGTCTCTCCCTCGCTCACCCTGATCTAGAATGTCTCTCCCTCGCTCACGCTGATCTAGAATGTCTCCCCCTCGCTCACACTGATCTAGAATGTCTCTCCTTCGCTGATCTAGAATGTCTTTCCCTCTCTCACCCTGATCTAGAATGTCTCTCCTTCGCTGATCTAGAATGTCTCTCCCTCGCTCACCCTGATCTAGAATGTCTCCCCCTCGCTCACACTGATCTAGAATGTCTCTCCCTCGCTCACGCTGATCTAGAATGTCTCTCCCTCGCTCACCCTGATCTAGAATGTCTCTCCCTCGCTCACGCTGATCTAGAATGTCTCTCCCTCGCTCACGCTGATCTAGAATGTCTCTCCCTCGCTCACCCTGATCTAGAATATCTCCCCCTCGCTCACACTGATCTAGAATATCTCCCCCTCGCTCACGCTGATCTAGAATATCTCCCCCTCGCTCACACTGATCTAGAATGTCTCTCCCTCGCTCACGCTGATCTAGAATATCTCCCCCTCGCTCACACTGATCTAGAATATCTCCCCCTCGCTCACACTGATCTAGAATGTCTCCCCCTCGCTCACCCTGATCTAGAATGTCTCTCCCTCGCTCACACTGATCTAGAATATCTCCCCCTCGCTCACACTGATCTAGAATGTCTCTCCCTCGCTCACGCTGATCTAGAATGTCTCTCCCTCGCTCACACTGATCTAGAATATCTCCCTCGCTCACCCTGATCTAGAATGTCTCCCCCTCGCTCACGCTGATCTAGAATGTCTCCCCCTCGCTCACACTGATCTAGAATGTCTCTCCTTCGCTGATCTAGAATGTCTCTCCCTCGCTCACACTGATCTAGAATGTCTCTCCTTCGCTGATCTAGAATGTCTCTCCCTCGCTCACACTGATCTAGAATGTCTCTCCCTCGCTCACACTGATCTAGAATGTCTCTCCCTCGCTCACACTGATCTAGAATGTCTCCCCCTCGCTCACACTGATCTAGAATGTCTCTCCCTCGCTCACACTGATCTAGAATGTCTCTCCCTCGCTCACACTGATCTAGAATGTCTCCCCCTCGCTCACACTGATCTAGAATGTCTCCCCCTCGCTCACCCTGATCTAGAATGTCTCCCCCTTATACACACTGATCTAGAATGTCTCTCCCTCGCTCACCCTGATCTAGAATGTCTCCCCCTTATACACACTGATCTAGAATGTCTCACCCTCGCTCACCCTGATCTAGAATGTCTCCCCCTTATACACACTGATCTAGAATGTCTCTCCCTCGCTCACCCTGATCTAGAATGTCTCTCCCTCGCTCACCCTGATCTAGAATGTCTCTCCCTCGCTCACACTGATCTAGAATGTCTCTCCCTCGCTCACCCTGATCTAGAATGTCTCCCCCTCGCTCACCCTGATCTAGAATGTCTCCCCCCTGTTCACCCTGATCTAGAATGTCTCTCCCTTATACACCCTGATCTAGAATGTCTCCCCCTCGCTCACCCTGATCTAGAATGTCTCCCTCACACACATCACTTGTGTTGCTCTAGAATGTTAGATCTCGTGGATATTGATCAGTTTGGTACAGATCAGTTAAACTGTGTCTTGTTTTGGAAGACGTAGCCGTCATTGACTCCCCGTACACCATTTTTCCTACGTACCTGTGAATAATGTATTGGTCACTAATATTTGGCACCCCTGGTTTTACTGCCTTGATGTTGGGTGTTTGAGATCTATCGCCATCATGAAGCCGTGGAATCATCTGTTTTCTGCATGACGGAATGCTTGCTTTACTCTTTTACCAGTTTATCCACGGCTGGCTGATCCTGTCCTCTCTAATGCTGCTCTTCTGGTTCAGCTATATGTATCTGGGGTGAGTCACTCCCTTTTCTCTGGGGGCTCTGTAACAATAATACGGTAGCGTGAGGTCGATGACCTACTCTGCTTTTGGTTACACGCTGACTTGTGGTGTGTTTGCTTCTTTTGTGTAGCAGTCCCACTGCAGCTTCACAGGAACCACACTGACCTCCATCTTTAGTGTTAATGAGATCTAAAGATGCTTCACTGCAGTTTAGTCTTCTTGTCCAGGATTCTGTGAGATCATCTTCATGCTTCACCTTTGTGAAGAATTTGCTTTATAGCTAAAGAGTTCTTAAAGCTCTGATGGGGGCGCTAAAAGAAACCTGGGCACTCCGTAGCTTTCTAAAGGCCGGTGTATTGTTTATTCCATGTGGTTCTCTAAAAGAACATCTTATAGGCAAATACTTTAATCTGAGAACAAAGCTCCTCAGCAGTGAGCCTGTGTAATACAAGGTTTGATGGATATGTGATCACTAACCATTCGGTGCCATTCACTCCTTGCACCTCCTTAAATTTCCCTGGATGTTTGTTCTCGCATTCAGAGCCCAGTTTAAAGGTCAGCTTTTTAGAAACCGCAGACGCCTCTCAAACCTAGCAAGACAACACCTTTTCCTGAAGTTGAGATCATGATAGGATACGTTTAAGATCTGCACTCTCCACACAGTTTCTCTGACACCCAGCTTCCGTCATCACCGCCAGTAACTGTAGCTTCTACCCCTCTATCCTCAGGGAGGTGTTCAAGACGTACAACGTGGCAATGGATTATCCCACGGTGGCCATGATTATCTGGAACTTTGGAGCGGTGGGGATGATTTGTATCCACTGGAAGGGTCCTCTACAGCTTCAGCAGGCCTACCTCATCGTCATCAGCGCTCTGATGGCCCTCGTCTTCATCAAATACCTGCCCGAGTGGTCAGCCTGGGTCATACTGGGGGCCATCTCTGTCTATGGTGAGACTAGAGCACAAATCACTTGAACTATGTGCATCTCTAAAATGGTAACTTTACAGGAGAATGGAAAAAACATACGCCAGTGCAGTCCGTTCCTCATGAAACCTAGACACGATGTAGACATTTTCAAATTATGGGCCAAACCGAAAAACAACCGAAATGGAGATATGATTGGTTAAAACCTGGAGTGCCAAAATGTTAAAGATCTTAAAAGATCTTAAAGATCTTTAAAAAAAAATGAACTCTGAAAAATGAAGCGAGAACAGAGAGCTACTCCATCTTATTAGAGGATCTCTGTAACTCTTAAGATTGAACCTCTGGAGATGCAGTTCCACACGGGGGGTGAAGCTCAAATGGAAAACACAATCTCCTTTTTTCTCCCAGAACAAGCGAACACGGCTCTCCACTTTGGAAAGTAAAATCAGCCTGAGAAGCTCCACTGCTTCATTCAGAAGCTGAATCTATGGATGCTTCCACATACAGTTCAAAACGTAACCCTGGTTGAGCTGCTGTTTCTTCAATCGTTGTAGATGCGTGTGCTGTTGTTGGGGCACGCTATGTACAGCTCTGAGACAAACCCTTCTAAACGTACTTCAGTCCTCAGCAAACCTCCAGGTTTAATTTTTCCTTAGTGAGCTTATTGATAGTAAATGGACCAATAGAAATTCTGCAAAGGAAACCTATAAGTTACATTCAGACTGAGTTACGAAGTCTTTGTTCTGTACTGTAGAGCATTTTGGAAATGACTGTGTTCTCAGTTTCCTATTCCTTTATGGGCTTCCTGTTTTCAGCGTGTACACTGTACCTTATCATTAGCCAGCTTGCTTAGTCATATGTATTAAGCACGTCCTGCTCGGCCGTGCATGTGATGTAAGCAGGGACGGCCCTTTCCTTTCTGACTCATGCCGTTGTGTTGGTAGCATTCTTCGGAATGCAAAGAATGCCTCACAGAAGAGTTCAAAAGCAGTTTGGGAGGAAAAGGGATCACATCGTAGAGCGGGATGGTCTTATCCATGTGTCGCATGCTGTACCGGTCTTGAGGTTACTACCGTAGCATGCTGTGGGCCACAGTGTGTAGTGGACAGCATGCACCAGCAGCATGGAAGATCTGGGAGACCTACATGAACCACGGTGTCCGACATGCGCAGACTGACCCAACAACCACGATGGCAGACGCTCGGTGAACCGTGATGTTCTCCATGAGTCATCCGGTTAGTGTCAGCACCATTGGCAGACGGCTGCACCACGCAGGAGTACATGCACACGGACCGTTACGACGCCAGCCCTTAACACCACGTCACCGTCACTGAAGACTGCAGTGGTGTCGTACCAGACTGTCATGGAGTGACTCAGAATGGCAGCGGGTCATCTTCATTGACAGGTCTAACATCTGACACGTTGGGTTAGTAAACATGGCCGCCCGACTTCATACTGAGAGACAGACTTCTGTATGTGTAGCTCGATAAATATTGATCATATCAGTCTAAATGTATCATCAGTTATTGATCCTGGTGACCTTTATCTTCCTTCCCAACAGTACCGCACTCCCACACCTCCTTTTGGGTGAAACTGTTGTCATAAAGCATTGGCCATTGGAATCGTGTCACCATGTCCATGTGTGATGGAGATTGGTAAAACAGTGGGACGTCCACTCACCCGTCCACGTTCACCCATAGCATCAGGCTGTGGAGCACTAGAGCGGTACCTTGAGGCTGTGTCGGACTGATCCTGAACGAATCATCCAACATCAGTACCTGACGTCATGTGTTCATTTGGTTGAATGCTATCAAATCTCTCACAGCAGCAGCATCTCGAGTAAACCAGAACTTTTATTTCAGATTTTTACAATTCTAGATTCTGGACCAGTTACTTTCTCTCTCTGTCGACACTGAGACCCAGGCCCAATCCCGTTTCACCCCTTGCCCCTAACGCTTAGCCCCACCCCTCAGTTTTGGGCGTTCACCTCGAGGGGTAGGGCTGTTTGTGCTGTTTTGTATTTGGGTGACTCGTTTGATTGATGTGTGAACCTGAAGTTGTGGATGAACCATGAGCGGCCATGCTGTCCGGTCTTAATGTAAAAGTGTCCGGTGGGATTTTCATTCCTGCAGATTTAGTAGCCGTGCTGTGCCCGAAGGGTCCGCTGAGGATGCTGGTGGAAACGGCGCAGGAGCGGAACGAGCCCATCTTCCCTGCGCTCATCTACTCCTGTGAGTTACATACCTATTTCTGTTCCTGTCACTCAACCTGTCGAGGATTCCAGGCTTTAGGTGCATTACAACCAACGCAAGTTCAGCTCAACCAGATAACCAGAGGCAGCATTGTAAAACTGAGTCTTCAGATACTTTAGTGCACTGTGTGTTTGATCCTTTATGCAGAGTAAATCATTTAATTGGATTTAAGTGGATGTTGTTTACATTCTCTCTCTCTCTCTCTCTCTGTCTCTGTCTCTCTCTCTCTCTGTCTCTCTCTCTCTCTCTGTCTCTCTCTCTGTCTCTCTGTCTCTCTCTCTCTCTCTCTCTGTCTCTGTCTCTCTCTCTCTCTGTCTCTCTCTCTCTCTCTGTCTCTCTCTCTGTCTCTCTGTCTCTCTCTCTGTCTCTCTCTGTCTCTCTGTCTCTCTCTCTGTGTCTCTCTGTCTGTCTTTCTCTCTCTGTCTCTCTCTCTGTGTCTCTCTGTCTCTGTCTCTCTCTGTCTCTCTCTCTCTGTCTCTCTCTCTCTGTCTCTCTCTCTCTGTCTCTCTCTCTGTCTCTCTCTCTGTCTCTCTGTCTCTCTCTCTGTCTCTCTCTGTCTCTCTCTCTGTCTGTCTCTCTCTCTCTCTCTTTCTTTCTCTCTTTCTCTTTCTCTCTCTCTCTCTCTCTCTCTCTGTCTCTCTTTCTCTCTGTCTCTGTCTGTGTCTCTCTGTCTGTCTGTCTGTCTGTCTGTCTGTCTCTCTCTCTCTCTCTCTCTCTCTCTCTCTCTCTCTCTCTCTCGCTCTCTCTCTCGCTCTCTCTCTCTCTCTCTCTCCCTCTCTCTCTCTCTCTCTCTCTCTCTCTCTCTCTCTCTCTCTCTCTCTCTCTCTCTCTCTCTCTCTGTCTGTGTCTCTCTCTCTCTCTGTCTGTGTCTCTCTCTCTCTCTCTCTCTCTCTCTCTCTCTCTCTCTCTCTCTCTCTCTCTCTCTCTCTCTCTCTCTCTCTCTCTCTCTTTCTTTCTCTCTTTCTCTTTCTTTCTCTCTCTCTCTCTCTCTCTCTCTCTCTCTCTCTCTCTCTCTCTCTCTCTCTCTCTGACTCTCTGTCTCTCTCTCTCATATATAGCTGCAATGGTCTGGATGGTAGGGATGGCCAATCCATCTCCAGCCACTGATGCTGCTGACCGGAGTACAGGTCAGTGTGTCATACTCTGCCAGTCATTGTTACCACTGCTGTCTGAAACTGATCTCTACTCACGACAAGAACAGTAAATGCCTAACTGTGATGGAAACACAAGATGTGACTCCTGATTACAGGCACAGCATTTGGGAGATGCTTTTTTCCAACTTGAGCTCATTTTGTACCGCATACACCGGACGCTTGGGCATCATGAGGCTAATCGGGAAACAAGGCTTTGGTTTACTAGGAGCGTAAACATTGGACTTTGGAGTGATGGAAAAGGGTCATGTGGTCTTTAAAAAGGGGGAGGTGTAGTGATGCACCCATCATGCACCGTGACAGGAGTCATCAGCCTCATTTCTGATGTTTTTATGATATTTGATGTTTTTGTTTGGCCTCAGATGAAGAAGTGCGTCGTATTGAGGGCGAGTCTTTGGAAAGAGAAGGGGTGGAGCCTCCGAGACAGACGGTCCGTGGGCAGAATAGAAGTTACTCAGTGGACGAGGAACTGGAGGAAGACAGTAAGTGAAAGAATGGTGCAGCTCTGCATAGACTGAAATATATAACTGTTCTTATCAAATATGTAGGCTATACAGGTGCTGGTCAACGAATTAGAATAATTTGAAATAGTGCAATCATGAAATTCTTTGAATGCATTTTTTGTGCAGAAAGCAAATCAGGTGTTCAACGCACCTGTCCTACTCGTTAGACTAATCACAGAACTCGTTACCTGTAAAAAGATTTGCTCAGCTGAGCTTTCCAAAAGGCCCATTTAGGCCATTTAACTGTGACACTGTTGTTTCATTGAATTAGAATAATGGAGAAACCGTTTCATTGAATTAGAATAATTTTTATTATAATTACAATCATCACTTTCTCAGTATTTTGTGGCTGCCCCCTTGGCTTGTATGACTGCCTGAAGTCTCCGCGGCATCGATTTGACCAGCTTGTCGCAAGTTTCCGCACTCACAGCTTCCCGGGCAGTGGCGATGTTCTGCTTCAGTTGGTCCAGCGTAGTAGGCTTTCTGTCGCGAATTTTCCGCTTGACGATGGCCCAAAGGTTTTCAATGACATTGAGGTCAGGCGAGTTGGCCGGCCATGCCAAAACTTCAAGCTGTTTTTTAGTGAACCAATCTTTGGTCGACTTTGCCGCATGAGCCGGTGCAAGATCCTGTTGAAATATGAAGTCTTCTTCGCCGAACTGTTCCTCAACAGTCGGAATCAGGAACGTTTCCAGAACATCTTGATATATGGCAGCATTGACAGTCTTCTTGAGGAGGAGCAGTAAGTTTTCCCTACACCTCGAGCGGACGGATAGACATGCATCCCCAGACAGACCATAACGCTCTGGGGAAACTTGACGGATCTTTTCACGCACTCGTGGTTGTAGTTTTCGCCACCACGACGCCAGACACGAGGACCTTGGTCACCGAAGGAGATGCAGAAGCGTGATTCGTCACTGAAGACCCACTTTCTGCCAGTCTTCAGCAGTCCACTCGCCGTGCTTCTTTGGCCCACTTCAGCCGTTTCTTCCCATTTGTTTCTTGTTCAGCATCCGGCGACACTTTACTGCTAGGAACGAACGTGAGATTTGAAGCCGAGTTTCGCTGCTGACGATCGGTAAGGCAGTGGTTGATCTGAGAGACGTCAGCCGCCGGTCTGCCTTGTTCACACAAGTCGCGGTTGGGAGCCTCGGGAAGTGGAACTTGTGACCGGTGCTTGGCTGACTGCCGATCTTTTCTCAGCGTCTGCTTGTTGTCGCGAGCCAGAAGTTTTTTCGGACGCCTGACGCGAACAGTTGTGGTGCGCTTGCTGCACATTTTTTTCTTGAGAGCGTTGCAGACGGAAGACTGGCTGATGCCGAGCTGCTCAGCAATTTTAGTTTGGGTCAAGCCTTGTTGGCGAAGGGCTTGAATTTGAGCCACTATTCCGGTTGAGAGGTCGCGCTGCTTACCCATGATTGATTTTACAACTTAGAAATTCTACTCAACCCTGACTTTATACTGCACAGTGAACACTCTTCACAGAAAACAAAAATTCGAGCATTTATTCTAATTGAATGAAACGGTTTCTCCATTATTCTAATTCAATGAAACAACAGTGTCACAGTTAAATGGCCTAAATGGGCCTTTTGGAAAGCTCAGCTGAGCAAATCTTTTTACAGGTAACGAGTTCTGTGATTAGTCTAACGAGTAGGACAGGTGCGGTGAACACCTGATTTGCTTTCTGCACAAAAAATGCATTCAAAGAATTTCATGATTGCACTATTTCAAATTATTCTAATTCGTTGACCAGCACCTGTATGAATCATACATGTTTAGATTTTAATACACAGTTCCTTTAATAACACAGTTTCCTAAAGGTGCCATAGAATGTATTTACTGTTCTCTGACGTTGTGATGTGACTCCCATTTACACCCTATGATTTGAAGTCATTTCCTTTTTTTGCTGAGCTCATGAATAATCTGATGAGCTCTGCTCTGATTGGCTGGTTTACAGTGAGACCCTGCAATGATCACACAGAAGCAGCATGCCCAAATAGACAGGAAGATAAAATGAACCTCCATGTAAATATTCTCAACCCTCATATCATTCTGTTAGCTATGCTAATGCTAGTTATTTGGAGCATGCTAGCAAATAGCGTTCCCTATACTAGCTTCTCACTTCCATCTGGACGTCAACACACAGGAAACTGAGGCTGTTCCTCACTATGGAACTCTCCATTTAAGATGATCTGCTTCAACCAGCAAACACGGATACAATCATACAGCATGTTGGGGTTGGGAGTGTAATGTGCAGTGCAAGCTAACGCCTCTTGTTAACGATGTGTGAGCTGAAGGTCCTGTTTAGAAGCTTGTCTTGTGAGCTTTCTGTTCCACCTTAAATGGTGCCGCGGTTACATTTTGGCACATGCGGAAGCATTTAAGGCGGACTGGAACATTTGATTAAGGAGCTGGCGAGCGAATAAGAGGCCAGGAAACAGCCTGCATGCATACATGGTACCTCGTCCGCCATTTTGGTTGCAGTAGCTCTGTTGTGGTTAATGTAGATGTTGAGGGTGTAGATGTTAATGAGAGTGTTATGTAGCAGTGTAGGATTTGGAATCGCCTTGTTTCACCATCCCCTCTTGTACATGCAGGATTTGTGTGTGAGGTTTACACTTCTTCCGTTCTGTGACCTGAACTCTCCTTGTTCAGCTATGGCGACGTGTGACAGCCATTTTCCATTCTGTGGCATTTCTTCTATGGCTCACGTTTGTCTTTAGAGAGCATTGGTCACGGAGTGTCTGGCGTGAGTCACACATGCAGCTGACTAACTGACTGTCTCTGTGTAGGGGGAGTGAAACTGGGGCTGGGAGACTTCATCTTCTACAGCGTTCTGGTGGGGAAGGCTGCGGCAACAGGTGAAGACTGGAACACCACGCTGGCCTGCTTTGTAGCCATTCTCATTGTGAGTACTCTCCAGCCCGGATATCACTCTGTCTAGCTGTTCTGTTATACTTGTGTACAAACCGGATTCCAAAAAAGTTGGGACACTAAACAAATTGTGAATAAAAACTGAATGTAATGATGTGGAGGTGCCAACATCTAATATGTTATTCAGAATAGAACACAAATCACAGATCAGAAGTTTAAACTGAGAGAATGTATCATTTTAAGGGGAAAATATGTTGTTTCAAAATTTCATGGCTTCAACAAATCCCAAAAAAGTTGGGACAAGTAGCAATAAGTGGATGGAAAAAGGAAACTGAGCATATAACGAACAGCTGGAAGACCAATTAACACTAATTAGGTCAATTGACAACATGAGTGGGTATAAAAAGAGCTTCTCAGAGTGTCAGTGTCTCTCTGAAGCCAAGATGGTAAGAGGATCACCAATTCCACCATTGTTGCGCAGAAAGATAGTGCAGCAATACCAGAATGGTGTTACCCAGCGTAAAATAGCAAAGACTTTTAAGTTATCATCATCAACCGCGCACAACATAACATCATCAAAAGATTCAGAGAATCTGGAACAATTGCTGGGCGTGCGTAAGAGTCAAAGGCCGTAGAACTCTACTGGATGCTCGTGATCTCCTCCGGGCCCTTAAACGTCACTGCACCTCAAACAAGAATGCCCCCTGTCAAGGAAATAACAGGATGGGGCTCAGGAATTACTTCCAGAATGAGCATTGTCAGTGAACACAACCCCACCGTGCCATCCGCCTGTTTGCCAGCTGAAAGCTCTACAGTGTGCAAAAAGGAAGCCATTTCTAAGGCAAGCTCCACAAGCTCAGAAGACGTTTGCACTGGGCCAGGGGTCTTTTAAAATGGAGTGTGGCAAAATGGAAGACTGTTCTGTGGTCAGATGAGTCACGATTTGAAGTTCTTTATGGAACACTGGGACGCCATGTCATCCGGGACCAGAAGAGGACAAGGATAACCCAAGTTGTTATCAACGCTCCGTTCAGAAGCCTGCATCACTGATGGTATGGGGTTGCATGAGTGCTTGTGGCATGGGCAGCATGCATGTCTGGAGAGGCACCATTAATGCAGAGAACTATGTTCAGGTTCTAGAACAACATATGCCCCCATCTAGACGTCATCTCTTTCAGGGAAGACCCTGCATTTCTCAACAAGATAATGCCAGACCACATTCTGCAGCAATCACAACATCATGGCTACGTGGGAGAAGGATCCGGGTACTGAAATGGCCAGCCTGCAGTCCAGATCTTTCACCTATAGAGAACATTTGGAGCATCATAAAGAGGAAGGTGCGACAAAGAAGGCCCAAGACGATTGAACAGTTAGAGGCCTGTATTAGACATGAATGGGAGAGCGTTCCTATTTCTAAACTTGAGAAACTGGTCTCCTCTGTCCCCAGACGTCTGTTGAGTGTTGTAAGGAGAAGGCGGGATGCCACACAGTGGTAAAAATGGCCTTGTCCCAACTTTTTGGGGATTTGTTGACGCCATGAAATTTTGAAACAACATATTTTCCCCTTAAAATGATACATTCTCTCAGTTTAAACTTCTGATCTGTGATTTGTGTTCTATTCTTAATAAAATATTAGATGTTGGCACCTCCACATCACTGCATTCAGTTTTTATTCACAATTTGTTTAGTGTCCCAACTTTTTTGGAATCCGGTTTGTATGATTGGTCTCCTCCATTCACGCCGTTCCACAGCCCTCTCCTCCATCCACGCCGTTCCACAGCCCTCTCCTCCATTCCACAGCCCGCCCCTTCCACAGCCCTCTCCTCCATACCACGCCGTTCCTCTGGACCTCTCTCCTCCATCCACGCCGTTCCACAGTCCTCTCCTCCATTCACGCCGTTCCACAGCCCTCTCCTCCATCCCACGCCGTTCCTCTGCCCCCCTCTCCTCCATCCACGCCGTTCCACAGCCCTCTCCTCCATTCACGCCGTTCCACAGCCCTCTCCTCCATCCACGCCGTTCCTCTGCCCTCTCCTCCATCCACGCCGTTCCACAGTCCTCTCCTCCATTCACGCCGTTCCACAGCCCTCTCCTCCATCCACGCCGTTCCTCTGCCCTCTCCTCCATCCACGCCGTTCCTCTGCCCTCTCCTCCATCCACGCCGTTCCACAGCCCTCTCCTCCATTCACGCCGTTCCACAGCCCTCTCCTCCATCCACGCCGTTCCTCTGCCGCGTCCTCTGCCCTCCATGCTCCATCCACGCCGTTCCACAGCCCTCTCCTCCATTCACGCCGTTCCACAGCCCTCTCCTCCATCCACGCCGTTCCTCTGCCCTCTCCTCCATCCACGCCGTTCCACAGTCCTCTCCTCCATTCACGCCGTTCCACAGCCCTCTCCTCCATCCACGCCGTTCCTCTGCCCTCTCCTCCATCCACGCCGTTCCACAGCCCTCTCCTCCATTCACGCCGTTCCACAGCCCTCTCCTCCATTCACGCCGTTCCACAGCCCTCTCCCTCGCTCGCGCTGTTCCTCAGCCCTCTCCTCCATTCAGGCCGTTCCACAGCCCTCTCCCGCACTCGCGCTGTTCCTCAGCCCTCTCCCGCACTCGCGCTGTTCCTCAGCCCTCTCCTCCATTCACGCTGTTCCACAGCCCTCTCCCGCACTCGCGCTGTTCCTCAGCCCTCTCCTCCATTCACGCTGTTCCACAGCCCTCTCCCGCACTCGCGCTGTTCCTCAGCCCTCTCCTCCATTCACGCCGTTCCACAGCCCTCTCCTCCATTCACTCCGTTCCTCTGCCCTCTCCTCCATTCACGCTGTTCCACAGCCCTCTCCCGCACTCGCGCTGTTCCTCAGCCCTCTCCTCCTCGATCCATTCACTGCACCTCTTCTCCATTCAGGCCCTCTCCTCGCCCTCTCCATTCACGCCGCTCCTCATGCCCTCTCCTCCATTCACAGTCCGTTCCCGAACTGCCCTCCTTCCTCCATTCCGCACGACCCAGAAAAAAAAAACACGTTCCCACAAGCCTCCTTATCTTTCCCAATTCACTGCCGCTTCCACAGCCCCTCTGTCTCTTCCATTGACGCCCGTTCCTTCCCTCTGCCCTCTGATCTCAGTTCCTCTACCTATGCCACGCCACGCCGTTCGCTCTGCCCTCTCGTCTCCCATCCACGCCCCGTTTCCACAGCCCTCTCATCCATTTCACGCCTTTCCACACAGCCCTCTCCTCCATTCAGGCCGTTCCACAGCCCTCTCCTCCATTTCACGCCGTTCCACAACAGCCCTCTCCTCCATTCACGCCGCTTCCGACAGCCCGCTGCTTCTCCCTAATATTCACGCCGTTTCCACAAGGACCCTTCACTCAAAAAGATCTCCATTCACTCCGTTCCACAGCCCTCTCCTCCATTCACGCCGTTCCACAGCCCTCTCCCGCACTCGCGCTGTTCCTCAGCCCTCTCCTCCATTCACGCCGTTCCACAGCCCTCTCCTCCATTCACGCCGTTCCACAGCCCTCTCCTCCATTCACGCCGTTCCACAGCCCTCTCCTCCATTCACGCCGTTCCACAGCCCTCTCCTCCATTCACGCCGTTCCACAGCCCTCTCCTCCATTAACGTCGTTCCTCATGCCCTCTCCCGAGTTCACGCTGTACTCCGAACCGACCCTCTCTACACTATCCAATCACATTCCGTCAACCGCTCCCACGGCTATGCTCGCACCGATGCTGTTACCTCAGGCCTACTATGTCTCCTCCATTCACGCCGTTCCAGCACAGGCTCCTCTCCCGCCCGCATATCAGCACGCCGTTCCACAGAACGCCCTCTCCCGCATTTGCACATCGGCCGGTTTCCACAGCACCTCTCCCCGCCTATTCACGCCGTTCCACAGCCCTCTCATCCAGGAAGCATTTCACGAAAAAATGCCGTTCCACAGCCCTCTCCCGCATTCACGCCGTTCCACAGCCCTCTCCTCCATCCTCTCCCGTGCTCACGCTGTTCCACAGCCCTCTCCCACATTCACGCTGTTCATATACAACGAGAGTTGTCACCATTGTTTTCAGTATCGTAGCCAACGGTTTATACGTTCATGCCTGTCTACTATAATTGATAATGTTCTCCTGTGTTCTACATCTTCTGTCCTATAAAGTTCTCACTGGTTCACGCTGCGCTACAATGTTCCCCTTTGTTCACACTGTTCTAGAGACTTCTCGCTGTTAATCTGGCCTGGCGCCTCTAAATGCTCAGTGTTCCTTTTGCCACTGCAGACTTGAGGCAGTCTAGGAAATTGACCTGCGTTACTGGAAGTTTCTATGACCTGTTAGCTGCACTAGCATTGTAGATCTAGAGCAAAGCTAGAGAGCAGCACTGCTGTGTGTGGTCCCTTTACACCAGCACAACACACACTGAGGGGGTCCTGACCATTGAAGAACAGGAACTGGGAGAATATAGAGGTCTACAGAGAAGCAGATGGACTACTGACCAAACTACAAAGTGCTTCTACGTGGTGGAGCTTGGCCTTCAGCTGCAAGGCGGTTTATCTCTCATGTGGACGTGTCCTAACGCTGTTCTCCTGTGTCTCCTTGTCTGTAGGGTCTCTGCCTCACCCTTCTGTTACTGGCCATCTTTAAAAAAGCTCTGCCTGCCCTGCCGATCTCCATAACATTCGGACTGGTCTTCTACTTCTCCACGGATAACCTGGTGCGGCCGTTCATGGACAACCTGGCTGCTCATCAGTACTATATCTGACCAAGGCTCCGGGGAGGTGAAGAGGAGGCTTGTACTGCCTGCTGGGAAGCCATAGGAGCACACCAGTGACCTTGGTGTAGTATATTTCAGTGAGAAAACGTACAAAATGTCTTTTATTTATCCTCGTATCTGAGACGGCTTTCGTTTTACCTGAGAAGGCGTGGCGTTCCAAGCAGGCTGGCTGATGACGCAACTGGTGGCAGCTGGTGACAGCTGTATTGCTGGTCAGAGGGAAAGCCGTATCTGTGGTGGACGGTTTGGAGGTCGACTAATCCCGGGCTTCAAAATGATCTTGGGTCATACGTATCAAATGTCTTACAGTACGTGTGCTGAGCTAACTCTGTGTAAGGTAACGGAGCGAAACTCGTTATTTAGGGGTATCCGATGATTCCGCTATATCATCGGCTAGGGCTAAACAGATTGGGCCAAACGTCTTATGATTTTTTCGAAAACTTATTAGATTAAATGTGATTTTTCTTTTTATTAAGCTTCATGAAGACCAACAAATCCATTTTTTGAAGTGCCAGTTGACGAGCTCTGTTACTAGGTTAGATTTTGCGTTTCTGTGTTGTTAGGTTACGTGTTTATGACCATGTTGAATAATGGGGTACATGATTACCATTGCAGCTTTTGCTCTTTTGAAAATTGCCTGCCTTCAAATTCAAGATTCAGCCCTACTACTGGGAGGTAACTGTTTAAAGACGGGATGTATCGGACGGGATTTGATTTAAGAGATCCTTCAAAGCCGTATTTCATCACTGTCCAAAGTGAAACACGTATCTCCGAGTTTGCCGATTTTTAATTGAATGCATCGTGTGAATGCAGCAGCTGCTGTTTACACTGTGTCAAAATTTCATCATAAGTGGACCAACGGAAATGGCCCGGAATTTCTGGTTCTGGAAAAAGTCAGGTCCCTTTGACTTCTAGTCAAATAGGATGAGGTTTTTGGTCTCCACTGGACCGTTGCCATTTTGGAGACACTTGGTTTTTCCTTGGGCAGTGATAATTTTTTTTTTTTTTCATTTTACTGCATTTGAAATCCTGTAGAAAATTTAGTTCTGATTTTTTACATTTTCTAAATGTTTCTATCGACATTGACCGACATGTGTGCATATGTGTTAGATATCCACGCTGAGCCGGAACAGAGGGTATGCACTGATGTCACATTCAGACCGAGATACGTCCCCTCAGTTGGATTGAGTGGAAACATTCTGCACCTGGGTGTAGAGGAAAACTGTGAAGCCAGGAACGACACGGGCGGTGTTCTGCTTTACTAAGGCAGGTCTGGTCATCGTGTTTCTCTGTTCCAAGTATAACTTCCAAATCTACAGTTACCTGCCTGTCTAAACCTGCTTTATGGAGGACAACTGGGTTTGTTTTGGCAACCACAGTTTGTACCATCATGTATCATATATATCACAAAGACTGTAGTGTATAACTTACATGGATTTTAACCCCAAAATCCACCAAACTGGACCGAAAACACATACAGCCGCCTGTTTCAGTACCTGGATTCCAGCTGTTATTGCGAATTTCAATCACCTTATCATACGAATTCCCTGGTTTCACCTTCAATGGCTCAGCAGTAACATCCTGACCCAAGGTGCCAGAGTGTATCCCCTACACCAGGGGTGCCCAATCTTATCCACAAAGGGCCGGTGTGGCTGCAGGTTTTTCATTGCAGCCAAGCAGGAGCTCACCTGATTCCACTTGATTCATCAAGTGCTCAGACAACCGATCACATGATCTCCGGCTTGGTTGGAATGAATACCTGCAGCCACACCGGCCCTTTGCGGATAGGATCGGTCACCCCTGCCCTACACCACTGAAGGTGGAAGTGGAAACGAGAAGACGAAGAACAGGAATCCATTTGTGTTTCTGTAATAAAGATCCCTGTAAATTCCAGCTGGATCAGATCTCTCACATTTCAGACGTTTTTATATTTTTGCTGCATTAATACTCAACACTAATGCTGCCAGTAACCACGGTGATTCCCGGGCACTGTGACATCACATGTATACCCTCTGATTCTGTCCCGGGGGGTCCCTGCGGTTGTGGCTAACGTTCTGTAAAGCTTGCCAACAGTTGCTGGAGCACATTTGTGAAGGAACACCTCAGTGTGCGTATGTAAGGCCAGACTGATTCGAGATCAGTGATCTGATGGGGATGTGTGCTAAATTCGATAGGCTCCGCTGGCACCATGGATGGTTTTCCGAGGTCTGGGCTGGATTATCCCAGGACCACTTGGATATCTTTGTTGCCTTTCTTAAAAACTTACCTAGAAACTAATCTAAAGCGTGGAACCCCAGTCGTAGAGAATAGAATCATAACCGCGGCATCAACCATGTTTCCGGAGCTCATGTAGCATTCGCATATTTTAATTACCCTTAATTAGTTTCAGGTTGTGAGATATTAGCCGTGTTTATTGGAGAGGTAATACCAGGAGGCTTTCGTGTAGCTTTGCTTTCTGGTGCTCTACTAATTTACAATGTGACGTTTTAGCCATATGCTCTGTGTGGATTTAACATGAGTGAGAGCTGTTTAACACAAAACTAAATTAAGCTTCAGCCATGTGCTAACAGCGGGCACCCATGCTCAGATGGCATGTGAAGTTTTTCCTGAAGTAAACGCAGAGTGAAGTTTGTTGCTAGCTGGTTGCTAATATGCTAAAAACAAATGGGAGTGTATGGGAGGAACGAGGGACGAATGAACAACACCTAGAGGAGTGCTGGTCAGTGTGGCTGTAGAGTAGTGCTTGGCAACCTGCCCTGAGCGAGCACATAGCTTAAAGGAAACAACAGGGTTTAAATAGGGGGGTGGAAATGAATGGGTCTCTATGGAGGGACGAGTGATGGGGGTCAGACCAACTTGAAGGTTTGCTCAGGGGTCTGCACTGCTCTGGTGTAAGTGAAAGGGTGTGTCGGTTGGCCAGAAGCACAGTAGATGGTTAATCCCGAAAACCATCGGATTGAAAACCTGTATACGAGCACACCATTCCCGTCCGGACCGAACGTTCTGGAGCTGGAACTGTCCATTTCACTGTGGTACTAGCTAACGGACAGAACATCTGTACCAAGAAGAATAATGTACTGTCAGATAAGTGTTAGCGTATTGCGCAATCACTGATTAGCAGGCAACGGCTGATGTTCACTAACACTACTCTGTAGTACTACAGAGTGCTCAGTCAGCGAACCTTGGATGTTAACTAGTTCTGCGCCTGGGGTGTTTAAACTTTTGCATACAGCTGCATTATTAACCCTCACAGAGAAGCATATTTGAAGCCTGTGCCGTTCTGGAGAACCTTAGCCTAGCTGGGTACGGTTCCTCTGTTCCTTTCATCGCTACATGCAATTTATCACTAGATGACTGACAGATCATTTTGAAGTTTCATAATGCCGGATCATGAAGTAGGTGACCACGGTGCACCGTGAAGGCGGTGCTGCGAGAGTCTTAAACCGAGCTACTGGAGAGTTTTTGCATACGCTGAGAGTACGGAATCTTTATACCGAAGAGGAAATCTATATTTTATAAATTATGGTGTAAAATTTGAATTGATTTTGTATGTACACGTACGGAACGTGAGTATCCCTCACCTGGTTTTGTTTGTTGTTTTTTGGTCATGTAAAATATACTGTTATGTAAGAAACTGAAGTGTAAATTATAAACCAACTGGATAATAAACCAGAGAAGTGAAAGAACTGTTGCTGTCTTTTTTTCTTTTTTTTTTTACACACAAAAAAACACTGTTTCTGCTTCGCTAAGTTTTTATTTGAGTTAAAAAAAAAAAAAAAAAAGAAAAAGAAAAAAACCTACTACATAGCCCACAGTTTCATGAGTGCGACACTATTAGGATTCCTTTTGAAAATGAAACTCGTCCACCGTGACGGTACGGCAGCTTCGTTTCCTCCTTGGCTTAATTCCGATCCTCGAACTGCGACTTGTTCTTCAGAAGGAACGCCGCTAAAAATTCGATTGGGTTCGGAGGCCTTTAGGAAAGAGAAGAGGAACATGAGTCGTACAGTAGACTGTGTTTTCCAGAGTCCATCAGATGAGTACGTTTGTGTTATCACTTCTTAAATAAGACCCATAACCATAACTCACGTTTACACGTACAGTATTAACAGTTACCATGGTGTTCTGCTCCCGGTTTTATGAGAACCCTTTAACTACACCCGAATCTTTTCAGTCTCTTAAAGGTGGAAGAAGCCACTGCAGAACTACACCTGTGTTGAGCTGGCTTTTTGAGAGGGGGCTGCCTGGATTCTTCATCTACTGAGAGGCGAACGCATAAGCTAGGTCCAGAAACCGTCTGCCTTCACAACCAGACCACTTCGGGGGCGAATACACGTCACCTCGAGTTCAGCTCTGGTGACTCCCGGGGTTTGTTCACTATCTTGACCCATAGCCTCGCTGGTGTGGCCGTGTTGACCTTTGAAACGCTGACCTGAACATTTAACATTTGCTGGCTATAAAGACAGACAGACGGTCAGTCCGGAGAGTGGGTTAGCTTTGCTCCTGTGGTGTTACTGCGAGGTGTAGGAGTTACCCCCCACCCTCCCCTACTAACAGCTACGCTAGCTCCTTTACTACCTGAAGCTATTGCTTTTTTTGCTGGTGTGCAGCGTCATAATTATCAATATCAATTTTACTGTTTATGATAATCAAGCCGGCTCGATTAGTCATGTGCACTCTTCTGCTCCATCCTCGGTCCCACCCATTTTGCAAGCTGATGTGGGACTGCGGTGTTACGGCTACACCCAACCAAGTTATGGAACATCAACACCAGGCTCTAATGTGGGCCAGGTATCCGAGCGTAGGGTGGTGCTGCATGACGATGTTCTTTGGATTAAAATGGGTTTTCCAGTTCTGTTCTGGTATCCAACAGCAACCGTCATTCGTCATCATCACATGGACCTCACTTGTTTCTACTGGTTTTCTGGCAACACAGCCCAAGCTGCCAGTGACGTAACCATGGCGTCCACTCCAAAACGGTCTACCAATTACTCAAATGATAGAAGTGGCCGACTAGCTGAACATAGCTGCCTGCATACCTACAGTCTGGCCCTTTTCCTGGCTGAACTGGTCTTTGATGTTGATTCTTTGGGGTGAGAATCGCTGTTCCGACACTCGACGTACCACTGATGCTACTGCGGTATTTTGCATAGTGATGTATTGTTGTATTCATTAGCCATCGGTCAGGATTGGTTAACACCACAGGGCTTCTGTTTTCTGAAAACCGATCAGTATAGGAAACCCATAGGGCTGAGGGATCTAACGCAGCGCTACAGACTACTGCATGAGCTCTTCCTTATTAAACCTAGATCTGTGTAGCTTCTTCACACTTCTTTAAAGAACCATCTCCTAAAGTGTTCAGTAAGTGCTTCTTTCATGACATTGAAAGACGTCAAAGAATAGATCTGCCCGTTTGTTTAAGAGCGTAATACAAGCAGATGGAATATAATCCAACGTCAGCTCTTAGTTTACGGTGTGCATGCAACACTGCAATCACTTTCTTTTTATAGCTTGCAGCCAACAGGCATGATGCAGCATACCGTTCTTTGGCCAGCACAGACAAGCCTTGGAGAAGAATTGGCACCACCGTCTGATCCAAATACGCTCGTGTCGGGAGAGTCTGTAGGGTCTGTAGATCCACCTTCTGTTTGGTGGCTTTGTCGGCGTTGGTCTTCTCGCTCTCCACTATTCTCTGCAGGCACGAGTGACATGGGCTCGTTAATACAGGTGGGCTGTTTCATGTGAAGACTGTCGGTTTAAAAAAGGCACTTGATCTGAAAACCTTAATATTCAGTCTAGCATCTTTATCTTTCAGTGCAGCTAACTAGTTGGCCATCCATACAGTATAGAGCATATGTACTTCTCAGAACCAGCAACTGAAGTGTGGACCGGTATACGGATCCTTCAACTGCCTGTGTTTTATCTAGAACAGGTTATAAAAAAAAAAAAAGTTATATGAAAAAAGTTAATATTAGAATCCCATAGGGCCATAGCAGATGTTAGCATTATATTATAGAGGTGGGCTTGTTTTTAATGCTATGTACTTCACAGAACAAGAAACTGAAGTGTGGACCACTATATGCCTGTGATTTATCTAGAACACCCCCCACCACCCCAAAAAAAAAAATAAAATAAAATAAAATAAAAAACCTAACAAAACTACTATAAACCTATAGGGAAGCTAGGACAGGTTAGCATTATAATAGAGGTGGGCTTGTTTTTTTTTGTCTTATGTACGTCTCAGAACAAGGATTCCAAGTGTGGACCACTTATACATATCCTCCAAAGGAGGGGGAAAAAAAAAAAAAAAAAAAGGTTAATATGAAAAATGTCACTACTACTAGAATCCCATAGGGGGCGCTAGCTGAAATTAGCATTATTTCAGAGGTGGGCTTGTTTTTCGTGGTTTGACCAATTCTTTAGCCAATCACAGCCTGTAATAGTCGAGGTTCACCCCTGTTCACATGCAGTCGGCACAAGATCATCCCAGTCAGATGATCCCTGTTTAAAAACCAAGCAGTAAAGACGTCAGTCAGAAGCTCTGTCTGTGACTCTTCACGAAAAACCAAATGCACTGAAAGGTCAAAATCAGAAACTCCTCTATTGCTGCTACTGTTGTTTGTGTTTACTTTTAATCTTAGATTTCAGAGAACCCCACCTACTTTCCTGGTTCCGCAGTGGGAAACAGACCCAGGTGCCGAAGCTGGGTTTGGGTAGTTTTGCCTTTGGATTAATAATCGTTCCCTGCCGTACAGCACTG
The DNA here is from genome assembly GCA_024036415.1 of Prochilodus magdalenae. Taxonomy (NCBI): domain Eukaryota; kingdom Metazoa; phylum Chordata; class Actinopteri; order Characiformes; family Prochilodontidae; genus Prochilodus; species Prochilodus magdalenae. Next base: position 16,528 of record JAMWET010003194.1, on the reverse strand, counting down.
CCCGGTTAAACGGTTTCAGGAGTTATAGGGTTAATAAACTGATTCGGGGAATTTTGAATATTTTTCACGTTCTTGCTTTTGATCCAGTACCTGGATGTTTTCTGTGAGGCCATATTCTGCATGGGGGTTTTCTGCAACCTGAAATTCAGGAATACAAAATGTCAGACAAATACAGACAAATCTGACGAAGGCTCGATACAGTGATCAGCTACGCTTCCAAACAAAGCAAACACAAACAGCACGCTGGAGAGGTAGAGCTGGACTGAGGACGACATGAGAGAGTGTTTAAAAGGCAGGCTGACACTTTACAGCTTTTACAGAGCGAGCTGGTCAGACAAGGCTGCAGCATTAAATGGAAAGTGCTCAGATAGCTCTATATAGCTCAATAGCACATAGCTATCGATTTGCTTAGAGCGCCGTTTCCCCAGGCCTGGTCCAGGAGGACCCCCTGCTTCCGACACTCCTGATCCAGCTAATGTACTCTCAGTGAGGTGAGGTGGTTGTGTTGAAGGGGAATGCCATCAGTCTTTTTAAAAGTCTCCATAATTCAGTCATTAAAATGTAAACAGAGTCACAGTGGTTTGATTTGAAATGCTCCGTTCTAGAGACACTGAGTCGGAATTGCTCACAGTGGTGGTGATGGGAACAAGATGTCCACCTTTTAAAGCTCCCTTGCAAAAAATGGATAGAAATTGAAATGAATACACTGCCTTATGTCTGAGATGTTGATGTTTGATGCATCTGGGATAAGATTTTGTTGTAAGATGGCAAAATAGAGGCCAAAGATTTTTCCTCCCTAGATCTTCCACTATTTTATCAAAACTGCATATGTAGGAAGGATGTACATATCGTCACTGTCCAAATACAAAACTAAATTTTTAATTTTAGCCATCATTCGAACACAGAAACGGCCCAAAATCGCTTGAAAAAATTCTGGTTCCATTGACTTGCATTCAAATTACTTCGGGTTTTGGCCCTCTCCTGTAAAGTTGCCATTGTGGAGATACATGTTTTTCTTTGGACAGTGACGATCAAATTTCACATGTGAACACACACATGTAGTTTGTGCACACGCCATGTTCATTTTCCAAATTTAAAAAAAACTACGCGATCACACGTTACCATGGAAACACACCCTGTGACTTTTCTGCAAGGAAGATCAAATGGATGATTAGTGATCACAGCCCCTGGTTACCATCACCACCACTGTTAAGAACACAGTCTTTCTAAAATGCCCCAGTTCACACCACGCCACTCCGAATGACTTTGTTTACATCTCAGCTACTAAATTACACAAGGATTTGGAAACACTGGTGGAGTTCCCCTTTAAAGTATGGCCATCAGTATGTGCAGGACAGTGATCCTCCAGGACCAGAGCTGGGAAACACTAGTACAGGCTGCAGTAGCTTTATGAAGTATCTTACAGGAGTGTGTCCTTCCATGCTCTGATCTGCGTCTGTGTGATCTGAAAGCAGACAAACGAAACAGCACAGAGTTAAAAGTCAGGACATCACCTTCGTTCATATCACAGTGTGAACCTACACAATGTGCTTACTAGTACAGTGTCTGCTTAACTAGCATGGCAGGATCTAAGACAGCTAACGAGAATGGTGGTGATGTTTTAGCAGTCCAGCTAGGAGAAGTGTGTATATTTCACCTCCAGCCCACAGATAACACCCCCTCAATCACTCCATCCTACCCTCGGTCCTCAACTCCACCTGCCCTGCACAGGTCCATGCTTACCTGCTCCCGAAAGGACTTGATCACTAGCTAGCTATGGATATGACTCAATAAAAGAGACTCATGAACATGTACAACACAGTTTGATTTCAGGTCTGGAAGCATTAGTATGTACCCACACGAGTCAAAACAGTGTAGATGGTTTAGCCGGTTTCAGCTGCTGTCGCTCACTGGCGGGATTCAATGAGCTACGTTAGCTTAGCGGGCTAAACACGAAGCTAACCAGCACTGCTAAACCTTTCCCGGAGACGTTTCACAGCGACCCAGCGCCCTGAAATCTCACCTCGCCACAGTTTATGAGTAGTTTAATAGTTAGGCGTATCACTAAACCCCAAATTCGCCACCACGACCACTGATTGTTTCTACATTAATGAATCACAAAGAGGAGAAAAAGCGCTCACCGTCCGCCATGTTTGTTGTTAGTTTCTACGCAGTGTTTCCTGCGCAGCGCGCCGAGCGCCAACGAGAATCGAGCTTTTGGCGCAGCTTGCGTCACTTGCGTAACTTGCGTCAGATGTAATGTGTTTTTTTAATGAAAGAAATAAGACCTAAAAACTATGTCTTAAAAACTAATAAACAGAAGCATGTGCTTTATTTAATCGAAAAATCTAATTTTATTTCACAATTACTTAATCAGAGGTACATATAAATATAAAAATATATACAACAAATCACTCGGAAAATGATTTTGAAAAATACCAACGCATATATAAACGATAATAGATTAAACAAATTGTTTAAAAATACAATTAAAATAATTTAAAATGGAACGTGCCCATATTTTGACTTATTTTTGAGGTAATTTTTAGAATAAAAAAGACTGCTTATGTTACTATGCATTTTTTTAAAATCCCGCGTAAATAACACTCTTAGTGCAGACCTCTCAGTGCCTTGTTGAGCATTAATGGGCGGGAGTAAACAGCTGTAGGCTGTATATGTGGATTTTTTTAAATAATTGATTTATTTACTTTAGAGGTGTCAAACAATGGCAGGAACTTATTGAACACAAATAAATGAGTCCTAATGGTTTGCAAATGTCCACAGTTTTTGCAGCACTTTTAATATACAGACTAATAAAAAAATCCGTGATGGCTTTACGTTTATGGATGTGGAGTTATTAATAAATATACTGTAGTTAAGTTGATACTTTAGGTTTCATATATACAGATGTACACGTAAATATAAACGTTTTGCTTTTTATTTGATTCATAAAATAAAAGGGTTAAAAAATAATAAATTCTACTACATTTTCCATAACATGAGCCCTAAATAAAATAGAGAAGAAAATATATAAATAAAAACAATATATGTAAAAGAAATGAGATAAAGAGAATTAAGGATAGCTGGAGACAATTTTTTTCTAATTTATTTTTAATGTGAAATAAAATAATTATTGTAATTTGGTCTTCCATTTATTTATCCGTAATTAAGAAAAATAAAATTACATCAAATTAAAAAAACATTTTTAAATAAAAACGATAACGACGGCTATTTCCGCTGACGTCGCAGAAGCGGAGCTGACGTTGCTTCCGGTTTGTCTCCTCCCAAACAGTGACAGTAAACTACACGGAGCAGGTTTGTTTTGTTTTTCACAGCGGGCTTTAAACTTCGGGTTTGTTTACTCCAGTGATGCGTTTGGATCTGTGGAGCCGGGTTGATGAACTCAGCGCCCGGAGGAAGAGCGAGGTCCCTCCCCGGCACTGCTCCTCCATCCTGCCGTGATCCGGTGTCTCCTGTGCGGGGCTTCTCTCCCTCGACACGGCGGCTCTTCTCTTGGATCTACCCGGTCTACTCCTGGGTCTACCCGATCTTCTCCTGGATCTACCTGCTCGTTTGCTGGATCTGTCGACTCTTCTTTCGCACCATGGCGGCCAGACCCATCGAGCTCGGTAGTGGTTCTGCGGAGCACGATGCCACCGGTGAACGGATCAGGAACCACCACAGACAGGCGTTCGAGTACATCTCCGTGGCTTTGCGCATCGACGAGGACGAACAGGGTACAAGTAACTCCTCTCTCACGTGTCTGCTAGAAAAAGGCCAAAGTCAGCTCCCCATTCGCCAGCTTCTTGTTGGACCTTCCCCTTTCCACCTTAAATTTAAGGTGGAAGAGGGACATTCCAGTAGGAAGCTGGCCAGGTTCAGCCTCACACAAGGAAAAGCAACTCTACAAGCCTGGCAGAGGTGTTTGTGCCTGTCAGCTGGGGAATTCACTGAGGCTTCTTGCTTAATCAGATAACTTAAGCCTAACGTCAAGCCTGTCAGATGGAGAGCTCACAAAATATCTCAGT
>JAMWET010003194.1:0-10000 GCA_024036415.1 Prochilodus magdalenae | reverse complement strand
CTGGAGGTCCTCTACAATACCAGGACCGTAGATCTGATCATATGTGAAAATGTGTGGTGATTCCGATTGGGAATGTCATGTGATCTATACGTGGATCAAGTGTCCCGCCTCATGTTCAAGCATGGCTAGCGGCTGGAAGACACAGATTCATGAACGCTGTATTTCCGTTAGACGAGTGATTTTGTAAGTTTGTATGGATGTGTTGGAGGGAGGTCATGAGGGAACTCGTGCACCCACCCTGCGGAAAAGGAAACTCCGCAACACGTTGACCCAGAACACCATAATTAGGCCATCGATTGCTCACATAACACCTTACTATCAACGGTGTCCGACTTTCAGCACGCCACACGCTGGTAGATAGTGAATCAGCGCTTATCAGCAGCTCCATCTGACTCAGGGAAGAGGAAGATCTGCACGCTCTGCAAAGCAGCGCTCGCTACACTGGAGGGATCGGCCTGTCCCGCTGTGCTTCTTGCGGTGATGTGATGTGAGGACAGGCATCAACGTTTTCCACTGTGATGTCAGAACGGGTGCACACATGATTGCAAGCTAGGGGTGCAGCGATTGGTTATATACTGTGGTGCCTCTTGAAAACCAGGACCTGACCCGTCCCTGTGAGACAGACCGTACGGTTCACTGGACTGCATAACTGTGCCACTGTCCCTCCATGCCTCCAGGCATATGGGTTCCACATGGGCTATTAATAACCCAGCTCTTCAATGTGCTGATCCAGTTACTACAGTCCACTCTAATTCTGATTCTGATGAACTTTTATTATACACATTAATAATAATGAGAATTGGCCAGCATGCTCTCTCCTTGTCTGTGTGGGTCCTCCAGTTTCCTCCCACACTCCAGACACATGCAGTCAGGTGAATTGGAGGGGCTAAATTGCCCCCTAGGTGTGAATTTGTGTCTGCCCTGTGATGGGCTGTCGGCCTGTCCAGGGTATTGCCTGCCTTCCAGCCACTGAGCGCTGGGATAGGCTCCAGCGTCCCCGGCGACCCAGAAGAATAAGGGACCACGGAGATGAATAATTGAAGGAGGGAATAGTTATTATGTGTGTCTTAAGGAAGCTCCTGGGGGTTGGTGAAGCTGGTAGAGTACAGTTCGGCATGAATTCCAGTTTACACGGTGAAGGAAAGACGAGTGGCATGACCATCAGAATTACTCTACCAAGTTAAAATGGCCACATGAGAGGCAAAGCCATGAACCAAGGGACAGTCATGGGCTTGGGGAACCAGCCAACCAGAGGGTTCCAATTTCTTTGTGTGATGGAGGCCCTAAACTCTCTACTCTGGGAATGATTGGCCTCACCTAAGTGGCGGCAGTGACAGTAACCAGGTTGGCCAGGTCATTAGCTACATGGGCAGAGTTCTGTGCTACGTAGGCAGGCTTACAGATTGGCAGATCTGTGTGTGAAGATTTGGAGGCAAGTTTAGCTCAAGTTTAGGAAGGAAATGAGAATGTGTGGATGTAAGATTCCAGCTTGTGTGGACCACTGATGCACTTTAAGAAAGTTATAGAAGCATATGTTCAGTGTTTAAGTCTCATTTTAACTCTGTGTAGCAGTAAACAGGGCATCAGTGCCCCACATATGTTCGGTAGGGTTGCTTCTGTTTCATAACAGACATGATGGAAAGGTGGAGAGATCTGGTGCCGTGAAATGCTGGGAGGAAAAGCGAAAGTGAAAGTTACCATGGCTCAGTGACCTTGAGTTAGTCTTAAGTTATGCTGGGTATGTCATAAGTTACACTGGCCGGGTTTCGATATACAGTCCTTTTTGTGATTGGCTGAACGGTTAGTAGGACTGAAAGATGAATCACTTCTATACCAGAATGGGAATTTGAACTTGAGCAGTTATCAGATCGCAAGAGCTGCTGTTTGGAAGACATCATACGTCATCACTAAGGTTGTCTTATGGAATTTTAAATGGGGATATTGAACATGGCAACACAGAGCTTGTGAACAACCTGTAGATAGACCAAAGGGTAATGTGGTTTGTGTGACATTACAACCATCAAAGCTAAGTAAAACTCTGGCACACTCAGCTTTCAAGCTTAAGGCTGGGAAAAGTGGATATTCCGGTCGTCTTATCCAGCAAACAGGCCTGGAAAAATAACGGATAGGAAATAACTGCACTGAAATTACAATCACAATATCGACCAGAAGAATCGCAATGAGATATTTCCCCCCAAATCGCAGAGCCTTGACTGTTCTAGACTCGGTGATAGGTCTCGGAGCAGTCCGTGTACTGTAGCACTGCTAACCGTGAGCATGTCTGTTATAGGACATAAGGACCAGGCGGTAGAGTGGTACCGCAAGGGCATCGCTGAGCTGGAGAAGGGCATCGCCATCCAGGTCTCAGGCACTGGTAAGTTAGCCTCCATCACCTCCTTATTTCCCAACATGCATTATGTATGGCCTTCGTCCCTACATAGCTACACATAATTCTGCTTCCCCTTCTGGTGTGTTTTGCCTTTTTGCGTCTTTAGGAGAAAAACCAGAACGAGCCAGACGGCTGCAGGCCAAGATGTCCACCAATTTGACCATGGCCAGAGACCGGCTGGAACTGCTGGGTAAGCACGTCTGCCAGGAGACTGGTTGATAGATGCTAGTTAATCAGCATTGCGCTAACTGCATGCCTAAGTCATCAAACTGTGGTTGATTTCTGAGCTTTATGACACTGTTTGACACGTCGGTCATATAAACAGCTCGCATATACCAAAATGGACGTTAGCCTAGCAAGAAACAGCAGCAGCGAATATCTCAAACAGCAGCAGCAGTCGGGGCAGACATGGGCTGGAGGTTAGGGAACCTCCCGTGACCGTGGTGATGCCGGTTTGATTCCTTGGGTCGAAAGTGGCGCCTCAAGTGCCCTTGAGCATGATACCTAACCCCCAACTGCTGGCCGGACACCATGGATGGGGCTACCACTGGGCAAGTGTGCTTACTGCCCCCTAGTGTGTGTAAGTGAGTGTTTCACTTCACGGCTTGGGTCGATGCAGAAGAGAGATTATCAAATGGCACAAAATGGCCCTAAAGACTGGCTTCACCTAAAGCGTCACATGGGCGAGTTTATAGATACCGGGACATAGTGCAGTGTCAGAAATCCCACAGGCAAGTCTCTTACTGAACAGTCTGACATAGCTAGAGGAAAGCGTTTAGGACGACCCCAGCATCTAGGCACAACAACGAACCTTTAACGGTAGAGCGAGCATCACACCGAACCTCGTAGTAAACTGGGCCCAGATCAATGAAGGTGCAGGTTGTAGTGAGGGGAGGGGAAGTCTGGACCAGGATAGTACATGGCTGTGACAATCTCATATTAGCCCGGCTTATGAAGAAGTTATAGACTATAAAGCCCTGGCTTTAACTTGCTTTGGCTCTAACAGGGCTCGTTCGAGAATGTCCTGGTCATGTATTATCCTGGTCCAGACGTCCCCTTGATTTTGGCCCAGTTTACGATCAGGTTCAGTGTTCAGTCTTCAGTGGGTTGCCCGCTCTACCTTTTGCGCCTAGATGTTTTCGGGACAAAGTCTGAAATCCACCCTGAATTGGTTTGGGTTTTGTTTTGTTTAGGCTACATAGTTTTTTAGTTAGACAGTATAGTATAGACAGTATAGGCTATAGGTTGGTGTAGCTCAGCGGCTAACACCACAACCCAGAGTGCCACCTCCACATGTGGGAGACTGGGGTTCGAATCCCGGTCTGGGTGACTAGGCTGTGCTACACCAATAAGAGTCCTTGGGCAAGACTCCTAACACTACACTGGCCCACCTGTAATCATTAACCTTGTAAGTCGCTCTGGATAAGAGCGTCAGCTAAGTGCCATCAATGTTCAAGGTTGAAACTGGTTCACCACTGGACTGCCCTCGTGCTCACATGAGCATGCAACAGTGTCTACAAGAGGTTTGGTTTCCTTTACTTTTTGTTTTCCATGAAGACCACTGGATCTGTACGCCTGCTGCCATACACCTCTGAGCTACCATGTTGTTGTTGCCATGTCAACCCTATAATATGAAGCTAATTCGGCGCCAAAACTTAGCAGGTAAGCTTAAAATCCAAAATCACCCAGCATGGTTTAAACTCGACAATCAGTCACACGGTGCGCTGTGCAAATTCATGGTTACATGGTTATGAAATTAAAGCCAATACATCATGAGTTTTTAAAAAGAGATGTAAAGCTATGCTAAGTTTTGGGGATTTGGAGACCTCTCTGGTGGAGATGAGTAATTGCACACCCCCTCAGTAGCGAGAACTGGAGTTGTGCGTTGGATTCTTTTCCTGAGCGGATGAATCTGATGATTGCGAGTGTGTTGAAAGAGAGTTCAAGCTTCTTAGAAAAACAGAACACAGGTCTGTTTGGATGGACAGATGGACAGACCTAATACTGAAACGTTTGGTAGGATAAGGACACTCATCATCAGAAGAACAGCTGCACCCAGAAGGAGGTGTGTGGTTGCGGTGCTGTTGGGAAGGAAGATAAAGGGGACCAGGATCAATAACTGATGATACATTTAGACTGATATGATCAATATTTATTGAGCTACACATACAGAAGCCTGTCTCTCAGTATGGCGTCGACCGCCATCTTTGCTTATGCAACACGCCAGACGTCTCGGTATGGAGCTGTAGAGGTTCCTGATGGTGTCCTGTGATAATCCATCCCATGCAGCTTGAATCTTCTCACACAGTTCCTGCAGATGGTGCGGTAGGGGTGGAGCTGGAGTGACACCGGCTTTCTAGACGTGTGTCACGTGACAACGAGCCTTTCATCTTGGTGCTGACCACAGTGCATCTCGTCTCCACTAAGACAAACCGGGACTCGTCACTGAAGATGACCCGCTGCCATTCTGAGTCACTCCATGACAGTCTGGCACGACACCACTGCAGTCTGTGGTGATGGTGACGTGGTGGTCCTGCATCAGGCAGCCGTCTGCCAATGGTGCTGGCACTAACAGCATGACCCCTGCCTGTAGGGTCAGTCAGGCACCATGAGGCCTGTCCTTGCTTGTGTCATGTGGTCGAGTGTGGAACTTGAATCATTTCCATGGCTCATGATGTGAAACCTACACGGCGAGTTTAGCTTCAGCTGGTTGATTCCCTCTGGGTGCAGCTATCTGTGCGACTGTCGTTGTTCCTCCAGCAGTTAACTGAGTATTGGAATGCTTAAGTGTTTGGAAGCGTGTACTTACCAAACAAACACCACTTCATCACTTCCTTCAGCAGCTCAGAGGTCTATGGTGTGCGGTCTGAATGTCCACGCTCCGGGTGATTTACCATGGAAGATATTCCTGGTTCTTTCTGTTTCATTATTTCACACGTTGCTGTGTTTGGTGGGTTTGCTTTATCTTCGCTCTCCTGCTTCTCTCCCCCCTCCCCGAATCTTCCCCTTTTCTCCTTCTCGGTGTGCTGGGTTGTGGTAAAGCTAAGCTGCGGCCAGATTCCCAGCGCTCTGTTTACACTGACGGATCTGGCCCGACTCTCTCCAACGGCAACCTGCGGCCAGGTGGGTAAATGATTCTTTAGAAAATGATTCTGTGACTCAAAAGAATCTTAGTGCCATTTGATTCGGTTCGAAGTTAGAAAACACTGAAGACCATGTGACCAGATTTCGTTGCGCGTTATTGTGTTTGAGTATAATCAAGTGAACTATGTACCATGCTATATGTCATACTCGCAAAACTCTAACAACCACCTGGAACAACAGACACCCTCTAGTGGCCCGTGGAGGAAGTAATTTGTAGTGGCCTGGAGACATCATACAAACCATATTAGTGCTATATTAAGTAAATTAATGTAAATATGTGTCTATATATAAAAGAAACTACACAGTAGTAGGCTAATTAAAGTAGTAGGCGCTTTAACAGCTCCCTCGTTTGAGTACAGGCCCTGGGGCAGAGAAATGTAAATCTCCTTGCCTGATTAGCAGCGAGAGATCCCAGAATAACCAGCCAAGCGATCAAATTAGTTCTATAGCAGCCTTCAGGAGAGCACTTATTCAGCTGATTCAGCTTTATTCAGAGGAGCTGTGCAGTTAGGGTTCCTTCAGGAGAGCCCTTATTCAGCTGATTCAGAGTGTCATGTAGCATAATCGATTCACTTGAGTTTCAGACATGCTCCACATCTAAACATGCAACATATGGTCAAATATCAGGAACACGTATAGAGCCATAGTGTAATAGGCCTTGAGGTGGTATGCACAGTCTACCTGTGTTATTAAAAATGACACTCACTGTTCACATGCACATTTGCACCCTCAGTTATCCATTTATTTCACATTACCATGAAAACCTGCAGTGTTCGTTTGAGTTTTGGGTTCTGTATATGTACAGCACTGGACTAAAGCAGTGCAGAGGTTTTAGCTCGCCTGAGAAGCCGTGCATCACAGTTCTGCATGTCCCCCACTGCTGATCTCTGTGACTGTGAATGTGTTCCGCAGTAAGCGGTGCTGTTCCTAAGAAGAGAGATTCGAATCCATCCCAGGCGAAAGTGAAACCACCCGCCAGACCGCCCAGCAGCGCCCCCCAGCGTGCACACAGCTTCACCGCAGTGCCTGCAGGAGTCGCTGGCCGGACTGGACAACAACACAAGGTAACCACAGGGAACACCGGCCTGGGCTCAGGAGGCAGAGTGTGCAGCGTGCCTGTGTGTGCAGCGGGCCTGTATGTGCAGCGGGCCTGTATGTGCAGCGGGCCTGCCTGTGCGGGTTTGTTCAGCGTCTGTTTTAGTAGAAGTGCTGCATATTGTAGAAACATGCTGGTTTACTGAAGCTTGGTTTGGGTCCGTGTTGGGTTTGGGTCCATGTTGGGTTTGGGTCCTCGCAATCAGTTTAAGCTAACATGACTGAACCTCCCAAATGAGGGGATGTTTATCCTGTGCTAGAATGTTTCTTCTCATCCTCAGTTAATGAGATTATGCTTCCGACTGTCCAGACTAGGTCCAACCTTAATGACCCAGGATATATTATTACAGATATGTACATATGAAGTGTATTATATTTACATATATTTATATACATATTACAATTAAAGTACATTATTATTATTATTATTATTATTATTATTATTATTATTATTGTGATAGGGACTGTGATATAAATAATATGTTAGCTCACCGCACAAAAACTGTGTCCCCTGTGACTGAACCCTACCTAATAGCATGTAGCCACATCAGTGTTCAGACACTCATGCATTAAAGAATAACGCAGTTGGGCCAGATTTGGTGGAGGCCTTCCCTGACTCAATTCCGAGGAGACTTTCCTGTAGACTGGGATTTTATCCACTGCTGGTAGACCCGTATCACCGTACGCTTCCATACACCTGCAGATTCAGCTACTTCCTTCACACTATGGTCTTTGGCCACGCCCAAATGCAGTCACTCCTTTTAGCCAATCATTAACATCTGCTCTGGAGCCGTTTACCACACATAGAACGAAACATTCCCTGCACTGTAGCACCTCTTCCCAATCTATGGATCCCGTGACTCAGATCCCGCAGGTGTTTATAGCCCCATCATCTTCGTACACCGCCATCTGCAGGAGCCTGAGGTTACTACCACCTTAAACACGTGAGTAGTCTTTAGTCTGGTGAGCTTATGCTGCTTTTTTTATACGTGCTTGGAAAAGATGAAGTAAGGTAAGCGGCCAGCAGACTTGCCACCTACGATTTCCATCAAAATCCAGGAAGAGCTTCCTAAAACAGCTTTCCACCAAACGTCCACAGACACTTGCATGCTTCTTCTAGACATGATCTGACTGCATAAACAGGCTGTCTGTATGTGTCTTTCAGGCTGCAGCTGGTCGCGGTGCTGGCCGAGGGAGCACTAAACCCGGTGGAGATGCTCTACAGAGGAAGCGAGACATGAAGAACTTCAAAAACGTGGACAGCAAACTGGCCAACCTCATCCTTAATGAGATCGTGGACAGGTGGGATAGCTTTTAGCCAGTGGAGACTGTATGTTTGGGAGGAGATATGCACTATATTGCCAAAGGTATTCACAGTTCCAATCACTTCCATGGCCCCTAGGCATGCAGACTGCGCCTACAGGCATTAGTGAAGGAATGGGTCGCTCTCAGGAGCTCAGTGAGCTCCAGCATGGTACCGTGATAGGATGCCACCTGCGCAACAAGTCCAGTCGTGAAATTTCTTTTACGGAATAAGATAAGAAGATCCTTTGCTTGTGCCACAGCGGGGAAATTCATATTCCACAGTCAGATAGATGCGAGAGTCGAGCCTTACATCACCAAGCACAGTGCACAGCATGGAAGGCAGTGGTGTAAAGCACCGGCACTGGACTCTAACGCGTTCTCTGGAGTGACCAATCACGATTCTCCGTCTGGCAATCCGATGGACGAGTCTGGGTTCAGCGGTTGCCAGGAGACCGGTACTTGCCTGGCTGCATTGTGCTGAGTGTAAAGTTTGGAGGAAGTTGGTGTGGGGTTGTTTTTCAGGAGTTGGGCTCGGCCCCTTAGCTCCAGTGAGAGGATCTCTAAACGAACTCTAGTGCTTCAGCATGCCAAGAGACTCTGGACAGTTTCTCTGTGGGGACAGTTTGGGGACGGCCCCTTCATGTTCCAACATGACTGAGCACCAGTGCACAAAGCAAGGCCCGTAAAGACATGGATGAGCGAGTCTGGTGCGGAGTCCTGACCTCGACCCGATAGAACACCTTTGGGATGGATTAGAGCGGAGACTGAGAGCCAGGCCTTCTCGTCCAACATCAGGGTCTGACCTCACAAGTGCGCTTCTGGAAGAATGGTCAGGAATTCCCATAAGCACATTCCCAAACCTTGTGGAAAGCCTTCCCAGAAGAGTTGAAGCTGTTATAGCTTTAAAGGGTGGGCCGGCATCATATTAAACCCTATAGATTATGAATGGGGTGTCACTGTAAGGAGACGAGCGAATACTTTGGTCAGTATAGTGTAGCGCATACTTCAGTCCTCACACAGTGTTGGTAATGAGCCCGTGTAGTGTGTGCTTGTGTTAGTGTGCTTAGGAGGGCCGTGTGTCTCTGCAGATATGGTACTGTGGAAACTAGACTTCCGCCTGGATTTAATCGAAGTTATCTTAATCTCATGTTGTCTGTGTTTGTGCATGGTGCAGCGGCTCGGTGGTGCGGTTTGAAGACATCGCTGGGCAGGATTTGGCTAAGCAGGCTCTCCAGGAGATCGTAATCCTGCCGGCGCTGCGGCCTGAGGTACGTATACACAAGACACAGCAGCTCCAACAAACCGCCCCTGCGAAAACCAGCAGAGGTCAGCTTAGAGTGACCGTTCACCCACAGCGTTCTCTCTCTCTCCGCCCCAAACTCGGGCAGTCAGCCATGACATGGTGTCGGAAATCAATAGGTTTGTATTGGGCCTTCGAGGCTGCCATACCCAACACGCAATGGAAGCTTACGACCACTAACTAGTGTTGAGCTAACCGCAGACCTAAATCATCACATACCTGCCTCAAACCACGTCGACTTGTTCAGCATTTGAACTTGAGTGACATCCCACTTTAATCTATAGCTGTCTAATATAATGTCGGCCCACCCTTCGCAGCTGTAACAGCTTCAGGTCTTATGGTTGAGGTCAGGACTCTGTGAAGGCCAGTCAAGTTCTTCCACACCAGACTCCCCCTGCTCTAGAGTCCAGTGGGGGCGCTTTACACCACTTCGTTTGACGCTTTGCATTGCACTTGGTGATGTAAGGCTTGGATGCGGCAGCTGCTCGCCATGGAAACCCAATCCATGACGCTCTGCGCACACTGGTCTGGAGCTAATCTGAAGGCCACGTGAGGTCTGTAAAGATTGTCTCAGCATCTGCTGACCCCACTGTCATTTTACGTGGCCGACCACTTCGTGGCTGCTGTTCCCAATCCCTTCCGCTGTGTTATAATCCCACTGAGATTGGGCTGTGGAATATTTAGTGGGGAGGAAATTTCAAGACTGGACTTGTTGCACAGATGGTGTCCCCCTTTAAACAGTGAATTGGATGGGGGGGTGAATACTT
>JAMWET010003193.1:0-49120 GCA_024036415.1 Prochilodus magdalenae | reverse complement strand
GCGGATTAGTCACCCACGAACTGGGCAAACCGAGGTCTCGGCACTAGATTCACAGCATGGTGTCGCAGGATCATACAGCAAGCACGTCGAAGTGTCAATCCCGAGGGGAAGCTACTCAGCTGTTCATTAAAACATTCCCTACAAGAGCTCGAGGTATCTCAAATTCAGCCATCATTGTCCAAATTCCACGACAAAAGTCCAGGTATCGGCACGGCGGTCGGGGTGATCCAAACATGATAAGGGTCTGCCACATGGCCCGATGTCTTATTTTCCATGTTGACTTTAAAACACAAACATATTAAAACTCCTCCTTCGAGAAGTAGGTGACTGCGGGCGACGACTGAGTGAACCAGAAACGTCACGTGTTGATACCCGAGCCACCAGTACGACACGATTCCACCCGGAGTGTTTGTACCAGTGGCGATGCACGCGCAGGAGATCACCAGTACGTTTCCAGCCGAAGAGTCATTCAGACCCGCTCATGTAGCAAAGCTACCCAACGGAGGAAGAAGGCTGTGATGCCCTGAGTGTAGTAAAACAATCTAGACTTGTGGCGTCGCAACGCGCAAGATTATACTCCCCTGTGACGTCTCATCCGTTAAAACTTGAAATCTTGAAACTTGAACGGAGACAAAGGGACGGGGCACGGGCATGTGTGTGTGCTCCATAATGCACCGCCTCATAATACAGTCCCACGTTGCAAGCTGAACACAGCTGCGCGGGGCTACAATCGAAAGGGCCTGATTAGTATATAGGGTTCTAGGGTAAAATTACAAAAAAAAGAAGAATCAAATCATAACACTGATTGTATTCTGACTAGTAAGAATCAGCCCACAACGCCTCCACTTTTCACCAAGGCTGAGGAGAGGTCAGGCCTGCCACAGCAGCTCCCTATCTGTACAAATGCCTAACAGATCCACCGGGTCTGAGCAGTCCTAGCAAGCGGGCCGATCACAGTGTGTGGATATGGGTAGTGACACTTCTGCTTGAGCGCGAGGCCCTGCAGAGGGTGGTAAGACGCACGGGCACATACCGCAAACTAACCTCCCACCCATTTACAGGGCTTTCTTACGACAAGATGAGGATTAGGAGGAAAAGCAGTCAAACATATCCGTCAGACCCCGACGGAACACAGGCTCCAGCCAGTCAGGCTGGTGCCAAGACGCGGACTGCCCTCCGGAAAGAGATACCGTAACGTCTGCCGATTGGTGCTGGCACTACAGGATGGACATGGGAGGGCAATGTCCACATTTGTGGGCTGTGGGGCAGCGGCATGGTACACACCAGCAACCGACGTCACAGTCCACAGCCAAACGGGAAACCTAAACCATTCACACGTGTCAAAGATACCCACCACGTTTCGTTCCTGTCGGTGATGTCTTCTGGTGGAACCAATTTGTGTAACCATTCTTTGACTTTGAGTGCAAATTAAAAATGGATCCGGTCAGCGGACTAATACCGTACAATTACACATGACGGAAACCTGCAACCGTGGGCCCGAGCTGCGCTCGACTGAGTGACAATCAACACACGAAGGAAAACTAGCTTCTATGTAAGAAAACATCATCAATGTACCCAAAGTTCTGACTGTACAAAACCAAATTGAATTTCATACGTACCAGTGCTTTTAGAAAGTCCAAGGCAAGATCTACCATTGCCTTCAGTAGATCCAGGCCATCTCATATAGGAAAAGCTTAGTACTGAGACGTAAATAACATTGCAGGGACATTTACGCTGTGTGTGTATATGTGTGTAGTTTGTACGCTGTGTGTGTACTATGTGGTAGTTGGGGGGGCTGGTCTGCCATTGTGTAATACCAGTCTAGTCCCATTGCCGGCCTTCCGGCCTATAGTGTGTCAGTACTGACTGCCTAACATAGTCCTTTTACCTTAGTGGAAATTCCAACATGTCATTCAAACCCTAGTTAGAATGGGATTTTTGCAGGGCGCAGCAGCTCCAGTATAAACCAATATGGTACACAGTTTGAAATGGACGTGAACTTTAAAATCACGGCAGTAGAAAACACACCACAATTAAAACAGGAATTTCAAATCACTTTACAAAGATCATGTGTGTTTATTCCGCGTTACATGTACATGTTAAACTTCCAGTTGAATAAAACATGTAATCTTACTTGCAACTTTTACTCAAGTAGTAAGTAGTAAGGAACTTCTGCCACCGCTGTACGTATGGTTCATTCCAAACATGTGAACACAGCATAAGGAATGTTTTGGAGTGCTCTCGAATGAGGTAAAATACAGGCAGCCACTCAGATAGAGCCAATGACTTAGATCAACGTAAAGGCACAAGGCAGAAACTGGCTGTTTTCATTTGAAGGGACAAAGAGAGGCTGGAAAATAGCTCTGATGCCAAAAGGACATGGAGATGAGTGGGGACATAGTTCGCAGGTTCGGACATAATAGACTAACTCAACACGTTATAAAAGGATACAGAAATGGGCCACTTGTTACCTGTTAACTCAGGCAGACAGAAGGCAGACGAGGAAAATAATGTCCAGTAAAGTTAAGAAAATTTCTGTTCATTTAATAAAGTAAGAAGTTTGTAATAAAGTAAAGAATATTAAGCATCACGTACTAAGGAAATGAATCATTATTGTAAAACTGTGTATTTAAGAATCGGACTTTAATACGGTGCATCAGTCAAAATGGCCACTGAGTGCAAGTTAGTAGGTGAAGAAAAGGACTTTAGGGGGACAGTAGATCAAAAGAGTTCGAAGCTGAGGAAGAATTACTTGGATCATGAGAAGCAGAAAATGTGCAGAATAAGGACTGAACTCTGGAGTTCAGCTTTATGGTAGATGACCCTTGAAAGTGTGAAGCAGATAAGAGCCGATAAGAGCTTCCTCACTTTGAAATCAGCTATTTATATCTCGCCTTGATTTTCGTCACCTGGTATGAGGGTGGGGGGTAGTATGAGCTAGATAAAGATATTCTCTCGATGATGCGTGCGGGTGGTCGGGAGAGCGGAGTACTGTACATAATTTGAGTCAGTCAGCTGTCAGTATGGGGACACCAGCCATTTTCAATTGCACTGCTATATGGGCTGACATCAAATCATACTTCTCATATGCAAAGCAAATGGTGTACCCTCTGTTTTTGTCTTATCTCGTGCTTCTCTATGATACTTCTGTGAACTTTGTACGAGATATGTACTAGCTGGATGTCTAGAAAATTTCCCTCTGGGATCAATAAAGTATCTATCTATCTATCTCTCTATCTGTCTATCTATCTATCTATCGATTTTCTGCTTCCGTAATGTAATCCCTGTATGCTAATATATGTTATATATTACAATGTCATACTTGCCTTTTATATAGGATTCCGTATGGAGGTAATCATTTATAGAAGTGTTTTTTTTTATGAAAAGAATAATGTTCTATTGGTCTATGTCTAGTAAAGATATGAAATGTGTGGTTCAGCAGGGTGTTCTCACTCCTCATATTTCGCCCCCGCTGGCACTAGCAGCTCAACACCGAACCAACACACAGGACAAACGCCAATGCCCTAGTCGTCTGAAAATGCAACAGCCTTCGAATGGGTGGCGGCTATCTGAAGCCCAAAACTCCAACAAAGCTTAAACCACTGGGACACCAAAAAGGTCCTGTCCATGTCACAGTCAGTAACGACTATGTACTGTTATACTGTTAAATTCTATTACTACCATATTAAAAAATTCAAAACATGATTGTTTCAGAATCACTGAGAATGGATTTGATTCACTGGCCCCGCTGCAACAGCAAAAATCAGAGAAATGTAAAAAGTACGTTTACAGCACTGGTGAGATATCACCGTAGTCATTAACACAGTGTGGTCTTCAGTTCTTCACTCTCTTTGCTCTTTCTTGAGGTCCTCCTGCAACATTTACGGAAGAGCCAAGTGCAGCTCTTCACAACGATGAAGATGACCAGAGCAAAACTATGAGAGTAAGAAGCAACCAAGGCCAGAGAGTGTACTGATACCAAGGAGTCATGAGACGCCACCCTCAGGTCGGTTTGTGGCCCCCTTGTTGCGCCTCACAAAACTCGATCCAGAAAACAGCCTCGTCCAGCGGCTTCATCGGCCGATCATGGCATGGATCGGGACAGCCTCACCTAGCTTTTTGTAACCTAGAGTGAAGAAATTAAAATAAAAAGTGAAACCCAGATGGTGCTGGAGTGGGGTGCAGACAGTACTCCAGAGTTGGGAACTAGATATATTTACACACCTATATACACATACTTTAATATAAAAATCTCGACAAGAAATGCACATGTTTGTATCTTTCTCTTCGATGGCTCCAGTGAGATAAGATATCCACTGTCAAATCTCAGCCGTGTAAGGAGACAGGGCTGTGGTAGTAGGTGTCATTCTTACTCTATCATGTGCCTCTATGTGTCGTATTTCAACTTCTGTGTTTATACACGCATCAGCTTGGGCATTTCTTTCTGAATCCCACAATTCCATCACTTTGACACATTTTGTATATTGGTGTGAGCTGCCAAGCATCCACGGCCTCCTTCCCCAAATGAGAAACATTTGATTATCATGAACCAAGTACACAGATACAGAGCCCGGACATAATGCCAAATATGCACGGAATCTGACTGTGGATGGGTTTTTAAGCTGTCATTCTCGGGGTCCTCTATCACTATGGATGTGTAAATTAGCGGGGTGACATCTACTTACAATGAACATCTGTTGAAATTAAAAGCAGGATACCCTGAGCATTCAAGTATGTGGTTGACCAGAATTTGCACATGCTGCGCTACTTAGGCGATATTTTCGGACAAGCCTGAATCAAAATCAGTTACGATTTTGTTTTTGCGCTGAATTGTAATTACGTACAGCACCATGCTCGTACCTAGAACACAGAACCAACCAACTGACATGCACACTTCCCCACGTCTCTTTGTAGAGATGTGGTTACTTGTTGTGAATCTAGTCAGGGGTGCCAACTCCTTTCCAACTAAAGTATACTGAGAATGATAAAGAGAGAGTAGAGCTAAAACCACACTTTCACCTACAGGGTTGGGACATAAACTGTAACACACTGTTTTGAGCCGACAAATCATTTATTAGTATGGTGGAGGTGTAGGGCCTCCTTTTTGCGGCCCAATACAGCGTGATTTGGGCAGCCGTGGGATTTTTATGTTTTTTGTATGACAATCCGGGTTAGCCGCCGAACTATCCCTTTCAGACAGCTTTCCTCTTGCGTCCCCAGTTAATCCTCTGTTGGATGTGGTTCGCCTCCTTCTTCTGTGGTATGCTGACATACCCTTGGATACCGTGGCTTCTTGGATACATCACAAAAGACTTGACTGTCTTGGTCAGCAGATGCGCCAGCAAGAGGACGTGCACCAACAGTGTGTCACTCTTTTGAACTCTGGTATGTCCCATACTGTTGTTGTGCATTGCAAGTATGTTGAGTTCAGAACTGTGTCTTTCACCTGCTAACTGAACCTTCACCACTTCGGCTCTTACTGGTGCAATGTGCAAATTAATGAAGATTGGCCACGCAGGCTGGTCCCAATTTAGCCATGCAGACCTCCACTACTAATGACAGGTTGTTTCAGTTTCATTGTCCAACCCCTGTATCTTCACATTCTGTAAACAATTTTGCATCATCCACATTTTTGTTAAAAAAAATTAGGCATCTCAATTTTTCTGGGGGGGACGTGTTTCTGCATGTCAAGTTATTGGTTTAGCTTTGTTTATTTGGAGACAAAACATGTAATAAAGAGAAATATCTTTATTTAATTTACTTTACTAATCTACTTTTATTCATTTATTAATGGAACTTTAACCATCAATAATTATTATTTCCTCTCTACTACAGGCACCCCATGTTCGCTCAACATTGCTTTTGTCATGAAAATGCCCATCTTACATGCCTCTTAAATGAGGAAGTTACGAGTCAGCTATAACTGTACATGAGCCCACCCAAAATATCTCCATCTTAAAGCTCTACTTTAAGAACCAATATAATAGTCAACTCACCGACGGATTGGTAATAACATCGGTGAGATCGTCCTTTCAGGTCTTTTGGTCTCCATTGTTGTTGAAGTCCACAATAGCAGCTAGCCACTTTGGTTTTCATGTGGAAACACATTATCGGCCTTTTAGTCACTCAACCAGTGGAATGCCCACCATTGGGGACACCATGGTATAAAATAGCTTCATACAGTCCCGTTAGTCCCACCATGGGTGATGAAGGCCTTGGGGCTGTTAGGATGACCTGTCAGATACAAGATCATTAGTGCATGGCTGGAGAACGTTCTGATATATCCAGACTCTACTGTCCTGCTAGTAATAGCTAAATAACCGTGTATAAATGATACAGGGTTTAGAGGATTGCTGGAATTAGCAATAACATCTAATTGAATGTCATGTAAGTGAAAACCCCATTTAGGGAAACAAAACATATCCAAGCATACTAACCAATGATGGAGGATTTTTCTATGGCTATGTTTTACCAATAGTACAAGTGCCTTGATCTTTATTACAACTGGAGGGATTTTCCTCTGAATTTAATTCTGCCTACATATCTGTGGCTGTTGATGACATGAAAATCTGTTGAACCACAGTCATATCTGAAAAACTGACAATTAACAGACCAAGCAGGGCACTAAATTAATAACAATAATATATATAGATAGAGTATAATATGAATATAACAGAATATAATACAAGTATAATGATCAATATAATATAATATGACATAATATCAATACGAGTATTTAATGATAATATAATATATAATATAATAATAATATAAATATAATACATAGCACATGATAATGATTATTATAAATAAAATATGACATAATATAGATAACAGTATAATTTATAATATAATGTATATAATATAATTAATATAAATGACATAATATAATACAGTATAAGGATAATTTATAATATATAATATATAATATAATATAATATGACATAATATATATACAGTATATATAATATAATAATGTTGTGCCTGGTCACATACACCAAGGACTGCTTTAAACAGAACAACCTTCCGTTTATCGTATATTTATATTATGTATGGAGACGCTTTGATTTATTTAACAATAATTGCCATTAAAGTGCAACTATCTAAGGTCTCGGGAATGGAGGCCGCTCTGGTGGAAAAATGTGTAGCTGCATGTGGAGACACACAGAAGTAGATTCTGTACTGCCAGTCAGGTATGTGGACCCTTCCTTGTGAGCCTGTGTTGAAAAGAGAATTTAAAAAGATAACCACTGTCAAAATCTTGGTAAGAAGACATGTCTTCTGAGGTGAGTGCATGGTGTACTACTGTCACTATAGATGTTTTGATTTGGGATTTGAGACCCAAAACATGGAGTCCTTGTACGTGGGACAGTATTAAATGTAAAGTCATATAACGTGGTCCGCAAAAAATCCCACCCACACACCACTGACACAGTCATAAAATGACTATGTTAGGCTTTCAGTGGAGACTCACAGCAGGACAAGCCTCACCATGATCTAGCCTGCTTCTTTCCTCATGACGTGAATTAATTTCCTTTCAATCTATTGTCAAAAAAAAATTCTCAAGATAATTTTAGATTGCTTATTAGCGTTTAGTTTCAGTTTTTGGTATTATACCTACATGACAGAAATGCTGCATTACGCTAGTAAAACTCATTCTGGGGATCCAGTTCATGTACAGGTCTCGTGTTGGAGCAAGGGTATCTGGTTTATCTCCTGAATACGCACCAGAACCTGTAATCAAAACAGAATTCCTGAGAAAACGAACGAAAGGAAATCTAGTAAAAACTGTGTTTTAAACACAAAGATCAGGAACCAAGTAAGATCAGCCCCCCCCCACAGAGAGAAACCGCTTCTGATATATAATAGTATTCATATATATATACCTAATTATACATATAACCATTATGCTAGTGCTGTGTGAGGCTAAAGAGAAATCAAATATATCCTAGTTATGGACTGAGGGTAAATGACAGTACACTGAAATTGAATACTCTGGGGTGTTTGTCTGACTGTTTCCAGTTTTTTTAATGGAGACCTTTTGTGGGATCTGACCGAGTGCTGAAAGCGATGGTGTTGGCCTTCATCTTTGGTGCTAGGTGTCTGTCACCAATTGTGAGCCCAGTGGAAGAAGCACCACTAGTATTGCCATGATCCCCTGAGCTCTGACGACAAAACTCCTCCATCTCCTACAGAAATTCAACAAGTCAAAGACAGATACATGTTAGTCCTTCATGGTCCTCAAGATAGCTGCGTCTTAAAATGCATGCGAGTAGAGTCCTGTAGTAACATTCGACGGACTACAAGCCTCTTTAGGACGCACAGCCGCAGGGCTGAAGCAGAGATTTGCACAACTAGCTAGGAAGCTAAACCAAGTTAACTGGCTGGCTAGGGTGTGTGGTGAAGATGACAAAGCTTTCTCAAGCACAGTCTACACCGAGTATACAACAATGCTGGACCGCTTCATATCACTGCTTCGGCATGGTACTGACTGGTTAACTATAACCAGAGGTGGTAGCTAACCGTCGCACCATTTTTATGTTGATGGGGAGCAGTTACACTGCAGAGCTACTTACACACAAACCTAAAACTTAAGCATTCATATAACAACGAGGTTAGCCTTTCAATATATAAACTTGCTCATTTGATTAGAATCCGATATCTGCGAGTTAATCTGATTCAGTGGGCATTTAACAAGCTGATCCCTCCGATTTTATCAGATCGGGACTATGGCAAGAAGATGTTAAGTTCTGATCACGAAATCCAACACAGAGAGCCTAAATGTTTGAGGAAGCTGGGTTTCCCACTGCATGTAGTACCGCTAACAGATTGCGGGTACTGAAAATAAGCTAGTGAGCGTTGGAACACATCACCCCACGAGATGTCTCAACAAAACAGTTCCCGAAATGTAGAGACATCTTTTAGGCAAATTATGTTTGATATGCTTCATAACAGGTTTACTCTACGTTTACATCCAACGTCGTCTTCGTGAGGTTTAATGACGGAAGAGAGAAAGAGGTCATGTGTGAACTTCTATTATTTTTTCTTTCTTGTGTGAAAATAAAATTATGGTGGTTGGAAGTGGTTAAGGAATAAGCCATGCATCAATGTAGAGTTTTACGATGATTCCTATGTTGAAACTATGTTTAGGTAAGGTTGTAGTGTTTAGGGCTAGAGACGGGGGGGAAAATTATCATGTTGGACCACGATGGGCAGCCACCACTCACTGGGGCCTTAGTAAGAAACTGTGGGCTCTGCCGTAAAATGGGGAGCAACGGCGGGAAACTTTAAGGCAATCGAGGATTGGTGCTTGGGACTTCTCTCTATTCTTCCTTCGGAGTCACATCCCTCCATCACGGATTAAAACCTGAATGCTAACGATGAACGGAGCTTGAGCTGGATCCGGCCCACGGGCTGCAAGGACTGATCTGCGAAGCATGCCCCCCCAACGTGATTCGAGTGACCCGGACAGCGTGAGTTTGGTCTCTTCCTTGGTACCAAACCAGTAGGCACACACCTCTACGTAGGGTTCATCTATCACGACAAGTGCCACCCACGTAAGTGCAGTGTGTCTCTGTCACAGTCAGGGCTAGGATCTTTAATTAAAATGTGTGGGTACGACCTATGTACCATTTGGTCCCTGGGCTTGTGACAAACACTAGTATATAGTTTAGGAAAATATGAGAGTACCCAAACAGAGAAGACAGACTTCTCTGGAACCATGAAAGCGTTTAAAGGGTGCTAGACTGAACACTCATTTTGTAACATTCACT
The DNA here is from genome assembly GCA_024036415.1 of Prochilodus magdalenae. Taxonomy (NCBI): domain Eukaryota; kingdom Metazoa; phylum Chordata; class Actinopteri; order Characiformes; family Prochilodontidae; genus Prochilodus; species Prochilodus magdalenae. Next base: position 39,347 of record JAMWET010003193.1, on the reverse strand, counting down.
GGCCTAAAAAAAACCACAACATGCAGTAAACACATGCTGACGTGGCTGGGTTTCCTGAGACCATTGATCCTGTCCCAGACGTTTGCTTGCTATTTTGCAGTCCCAACCAAATAAAACTAGATAAAAAATCGTGTGCCCAGGCACTGGGGGGGGGGGGGGGGGAGCCTTTGTTCAGTTTAATGTATCTACCTGAATAGCCTGTGACCTTACTGTTGGCCAGCGCTCTTCGCAGTGCTTGCAGTGTCAGTCCCCCAACAAAACTTGAAGTTCGGCAGGAACACGGCTCGAGGATACTCAAAAGTCCCAGTAAGGTTCTCATCAACCAGGATAGTCCAGCTTTCCCCAAACTTTCACACACTGTTGTGCGGGTTTGCCTATGGAGCAACGAGCAAAGATGATGTGGTCAGTTGAGAGAGCTTTCCTTATTGCAGAGCAGAGCAAAAGACAAGAGGAACATATTCTCTACTTGCTCTATTTGTGGTGAGTAGAGACCCACCCAAATGGAAATTCCAAATAAGTTTGGCGCCATTTTGTAGAAATTTGGCTTAACACAGAGGTAATTAGTCTTTCCGCATTTAAACCCACATACACACATACTGTGAACACACACACTAGGGGGCAGTGAAGCACAATTGCCCGGAGCAATGGGACAGCCCTATGTCCACGGCGTCCTTCCAGGGAGCCGTTGAGGGTTAGATGCCTTGCTCAAGTCATGGTCAGGGGTCAGGGAATCAAGCCAGTTCATGTGAGTCTGATCTTAGAAAAATATCATGAGTAATATTCTTAAGACAAGAACACCACCCATAATATCATAAGAATCTTTCAACAGATACAAAAAGCTCTCTTAAGCAAATATTGGTTATTATTATCGAGGTTAGTTATTTGCATGTAATGCATAAAATTCTCTCAAGTATTTACAGGCAAGAAGTAAGATTCTTTCTATTTTGATTTCCACATTTCTTTCTTTTCTTTTTACTTATATAGTCAAACAATGGGTCTGCCTGGATACGTGAAATTTGTAGAGAGTAAGTATTTTTTTGTGAACAAACATAGTTTGTGTGTATTTGTTTCATATATTGTCTGGAAAGAAAAGCATGTAATCAATAAAGTGTTAGTCTAGACTCACCAGGAAAACAATTTCAGGGACATCTCCAACACACCCTCACAGAACTCCCCTGTCATCTGTATATATCATGTACTGTTGTGATAATTCAAGTATTTATTTACAATAACATCTTTTTTATATATTTCTTTAATTTTAGTGTGGTTTAGTGCGTAGTGTGGTATTAAATGCTGCCTGCCTGTAGAGTATCAAAACAGAGCCTCCACCACAAGCATTACAATACATAAACTGTCGCTGACATGCTGTGCAAATGACAAACAAGCCTGAAACCTGAAACGCGAATCACCTACAGAAAAGCCTGTTTGGCAAGACTGGCAAAATAGGGACTGTTTTATTCGTTTTGAGTACAGCCGTCTCAGCTTCCAGAATTTTCTGAAGCAATACACTGGCCCCATTCACAAGATTGTATCATTCAGTAAGTCATGTAGTTCTGGCACTGATGAGATTGTAAACTAGCAGATGCACTTTTGGCCTGGGTGTGGGTGCAACAAAGTGTAAAAGTGTAGGTTGGTTTATATGTTGTTTCAGAAATCGAGCAGTTGTGGTACTAGAAATACTCCTCTCAGCCTTCTAGACCAGATATAGGAGTGAGCTTTCACGGCATACATCCTTAACTCTATGTGTTATTATATACATAAGGACTCTTCCCTACCCTGTACCATAGATGCACTGTAGTCTTTGTGGTGACTCATAGTTGTAACTCCAGGTCAAGCTAGATTTTTTACTCTGGCTAAAACGAATAGGTTTTTTTTTCGAAAAAATCAATACTGTCACACCCTGGGAGTAAATAAAAATTGGGAACCTGATTGCCTCGATTTTGGTTTTCTGTACATCGCGTCTCCTGAATTTCACCGACAGATTATCAAAAATCTGACACAGTGCTGTGACAAGACTTCGAGGTTAGCGTCGTATTCACCAGCTTTCTAGTTCAGATTTACTGTTCCTACTTTTAAATGGTGGCGATTGTGTACTCACAAAGCCATCGACTAGACATCCTGTGAACAGGTGACAAAAAACGTATATCCGCAACAAGTGAAACATTAATGTTCCGCCAGCAGAGCGACAGTCCTCATCTATTCACGCCTTTGTACCTCCCCATAAAAGCTGAAAACAGTCCCTGTCCAGCTTCTTGATTTTCTTCTATTTTTAAATATCTTTTTTTTTTATACTACTACTAAACTGATATCTTACAGATGGTTGTAGAGCGCACATGATGTATGATCCTGACTTTTAAATTTTTATCTTAAATGACGCATAGTAATTCACCCTGTTTAGTTATCTGTACACAGCTGTTGTTTTTTTTCAAATGGCCCTCAAATGCCTTGACATCTTTACCCAGCACATGCTAATAATGTTAAATGGACATTGAATTTAGGTCTTTGAGAATGTTGTCCAGCAGTTCTAAAAGAGGTCTTTGTTTGGGTTTAAAAACCATATGACTGTGTTTCATAAATTACAGGAAGTGACAAGCTAGATTTGAATATAATCCAATATTTTTGAAAAGAGATTGAACCTCTTTTCTTCACAATTTGGTTCTAGATCCATGCCTCCATAAAATAAACAAGGTGCAAAAAGGATACATTACTCACACCTATATTAGATTGTTATGACCTCACTGACACTGTGGAAGAAACGATGGCCAGCGCACGATTGCATTTATGAAATCCGGGTACATGTAAAGTGTCCTCAAGACCTGTTACTGTTTTTGGTAGATGTATACTAGTAATGTTACAGGCATGCCAATATACCAATTCTCTCTTGTGTAGGGTCAACTGTTTACATGTGTTATGCGGATTAGAAACAATTAGACACCCTCTGATTCTTATAAAATTAATTATTATTAATAAAAATTATAAGTTAATTTCCCTAGTAAACATTTGAAACCTTTGAAACTGTTGTAAACAATGTTCAAAATCCTTCATTTAAGATTGTTGTATTTTGTTTAGGTGTATAAAGCCCTAATGGATGTTCATATTACAGGAGTGAAGCATTCATTTGAAATAAAATCCAATCTTTTCAAAGAAGAAATTCTGAACCTCTTTCCTTCACAGTTCGGGTCGTTCTAGATCATGCATAATAAATAAACAAAGCCAACCACAAAATGATCATTTTGGTTACTACATTACAAATGGTCCATGATGTTTCTCACGAAATGCTTTTTTAACATGTAGTTATCAGTCTAAGACATTTGAGGGCAATTTCATTTGTTGCACAGGGATAAAACGTAGAGGAACCATGTTACTCCAAAGAACTGTGTGGCGTTGTTTTCTTTTATTATTATTTTATTATTATTGGAGCTGCAAGGCCATGAGAACAAATACGAAATCTGCAGTGGTATTTTTTGATCACAATGCCACATTAATAATGTTTTTAGCAGGACGTTAGAGCCACAGTAAAACAAGTGTCCTCCTGTTGCGTTTTCTATTATATACCTGATTTAATCAGCATTCATCTGGTTACGAATAGTGACTCCAGGATAGACAACTGCAGTACTGGGGAAAGGTTTTTACATAGCATCGTTTGTCATTTGTATGGAGCTGATTGTCTTCATTTTTTAATATCGAGTTGTGTTGTTTTATAGCTGCATCACATAGCATGTGTTACCTGCACCAAGGAAATCACGTATATGAGACTACACTTAACATATGTAGAAAAAACAAAACATCACCTCGGAACGTTACCGCAAGGTTCTCTAAAGGTTTCCATAATTAAGTTACGTTATGGAAAACATTCGTCAGAACCGCTAAAGCACAACCAGAGGGACCGGACATTGTTAGCTGGTATAATTATCTTGTGAGTTTCAAGAACCAACATAACAGCTTAAGGCAGAATCTCAGGATAACAGTTTTCATAAACACTCTCTTCAATTACATAACATGGTCTCGCCAGAGCTCCATACTTACTCTGGAGAGTGTAGGTGTAATGACTGATCTAACGCAGAACATCATCGAGCGCTCCGTATACTGCGTGTTGAGCGATGTGTACAGCAGCATTGTTTCTCTACCTCGCTGCTAAGAAGTTTCATGTGGTCTGTAAGATGCCCCTGGGAAGCGCCGGCTGGGCACATACAGACGGTGGCGTTGTCAGCTGTCCGCACAGTCTCTCTCAACTGTAAGGCAAAACGAGTCGAAAAGACCCCTACGAATGGCAAAACCGAGGGTCTCGGCCATTAGAATCACCGCAACGGTGTCAGAGGACATACAGCCAGCGACGTCGAAGATTGTGATTACCCAGGATGTGAAGTGCTATCAGCTGTGGGTTTCATTCAGTCCCTCGCACACAGACCTCCGAGGTTTTTCTTCATTTATAGACGACGCCATTGTCCAAAACCCGGACAAAGTCGCCCAGGGCTTCCGGACGGCGGTTTCGGGTTGATACCAAACATTGAATAACACGGTCTCCCACATGAACATCCATGTCATTCTTTCTTCGCACGGTTGACTTTTAGATAAACAACATATTGTGCACCTCCACTCTTCTCAGAGTACTTGACTGCGCGGCGACGCTGAGTTGACAAGAAACAGTCACGCTGTGATCCCGAGCCACCAGCTCGTCCCAGATCAACCCGTATGTTTTGTACCAGTGGCTGTATTCACCAGAACTCCCAGTACGTTTCCACACGATAAGCCATTTCAGACCTCATAGCCGCGAAAGCTACCAAACGGGAGAAGAGACGGCTGTATGCCATAGTAGTAAACAACTAGACTAACAACTACGCTGTGGACCTGTGGCCTCCGCAAACTGGTCGAGCGCCACCCGCCCTCCTCTGAACCTTATCCTCCTTGAACTCTGTAACACTTGACTGGAACTGGGGGACAAAGTGGGGCGGGGCGGTTAGCGTGCTCGCTATGCCACGCGCTCTAATAATCAGCCACAGGAAGCTGAACACTACTCCTGGTCGCTCCAGACATGGAGGATAACTCGTGACATTACAGAACTATGTGAAAAACTGAGGCTTTTTTTGAATATCTTGTCGTAATGCGTTTAAAAAAAACCAGATTAATAAACGAAACAAACAATAGTGTCTGTCCAGCTCAAGGCGTCTAATCTCTTTATTAGGATCGGGGGATTTGTTCGTGGCAACCGTTGCTCTGGTGCAACCCTGTGTACCAAGACACAGCAACCTGAAAACAGCAGGTTTTAAAAAAAAAAAGATATTATTTAAAGAATCCTTTACCAATTAAATAAAGAAAGACACTTTTAGCATGAATTACGCCATTTAATTCACAACAAATCATGATTTATATTCATTTAAGCAGCCATTAAAAAATCCTCTTGCACAATTTCTTTAAATACATTTTACATTAATCCTTCTACTAAACAACTATTAAAAAGACTAATAGCTTAAAGCCCGGGTGACTTGAGTAAATAGTTTAGGATTTGTTTCAAAGAATGAAAAATGAATGTGGTAACAGGGTTGAATGTATCAATGACTTTTGATTGTAGATTATGGCCATAAATGTGGATATAATATAATACTGAGGATCACAGAAATGCTGTCTTAATACTGTCTTATATAGATTTTAAAAGGATCCAGGATCAACAGGATCGAGTAGGAAGCAGGGTGGGTCACTACACAGAATAAGGTTACAGAATGAATGGGTATAACTGTATTTAAGTTTACAGTATAAGACAGTAAACGACTACTGATACGCCATATAATTAGATATGAATGACTGCCGGTTTACATTACCAGCCACATACAATGTATAGAAAGGGTTTTCGTTGGCATTTTTTGACTATAAAGACGTCATGTCCCAGATGTTTATTGCTGAACTGAAATTAATTTTAACATTCGGTTCTGCTTCGTTAAAAAAGAGTAACGTCTGGTGAACAGATACACTTTCTTCTCCATCAGCGTTCAGCAGTAAAACGCTGATGCACAATGTGTAAATGAATCATTATGTGTAAACTGAGGCTATTAGCCCCCTCAGTGTTCATGTTGAATTCAACATTTGAACACACAGTTAAGATTATTTCAGTGTATAATATTAGTCAATACCTCATCATCAAACCAACAGGTATGGAAACCTGGTGGGTGGGTTTGACAATGTGTGAGACATGCCACAATGGTCCAATTTTCTTGCTCATCCGGATGTGAGACGTTAACAAGGACACGGGCCCTTAACGCTGTACCCTGACTGACTATACAAGGGTCCTCCCTGGTTGTGCTCTCTTCCAGTATCTGACTAGTTCTGTGGGTGTTGGCTAATGATTGACGCTGGAAGGCCATGAGAACAAATACCTAAACTGCAGTGATATTTTGTTGACACACTGCACTTGAATAATGTTTTTTAGCAGACGTTAGACAGTAAAACAAGGTTCTCCTGTGCCAGTTGGTTATTATATTTGACTCATTTAATATAGTACCTGGGAGAGGTTAATACAGTGCTTCGTTTTTCATTTTATGGAGCTGATTTTTTAATTTTAATATCGACTCTTGTTGTTTTAATAGCATACCATACATAACCTGCACTATTTCCTTAGTGCAGGTAATGTATGGGATGCCTATTAAAACAACAAAGTCGATATTTAAAATTAAAAAATCAGCATCCTAACATGAAAACGATGCCTATGTATTAACCTCTCCCAGTACTATATTAAATTGAGTATATACTAATAAACCTGAACAGGGAGAACCTTGTTTTACTGTCTAACGTCTGCTAAAAACATTATTAATGTGCAGTGTGTCAAAAAATATCACTGCAGTTTCGTATTTGTTCTCATGTCCTTCAGCTCCAATAATTAGCCAACACAACAGAACTAGTCAGAATGGAAAGAGCACATACCAGGATGACCTTGTATAGTCAGTCAGGTACAGCGTTAAGGCCCGTCCTTGTTACGTCACATCCATGAGCAAGAAAATTGGACCATGTGCATGTCTCACAATGTCAAACCCACCCACCAGGTTTCATACCTGTTGGTTGATGAATGAGTGTATTGACTAAAGATTATACACTGAAATAATCTTAACTGTGTTCAAATGTTGATTTCACATTGAACACTGAGGGGGCTAATCGCCTCAGTTACACATAATGATCATTTACACAGATCAGCGTTTTACTGCTGAACGCTGATGGAGAAGAAAGTGTACTGTTCACCAGACGTTACTCTTTTTTAACGAAGCAGAACTGAAGTTAAAATTAATTCAGTTCAGCAATAAAATCTGGACATGACTCTTATAGTCAAAAATGCCAAAGAAAACCCTTTCTATACATTGTATGTGGCTGTAATGTAAACCTGCCAGTCATTATATCTAATTATATGGCGTATCAGTAGTCTGATTACTGTCTTTATTACTGTAACTAAATACAGTTACCTTTTCTGTAAACCTTTATTCTGTTAGTACCCACCCTGCTCCTACTCATCCTGGTGATCCTGGATCCTTTAAAATCTATATAAGACAGTATTAAACAGCATTTCTGTGATCCTCAGTATATATTATTCACATTTATGCCATAATCTACAATCAAAAGTCATTTATACATTCAACCCTGTTACCACATCATTTTCATTCATTTAAAACAAAATCCTAAACTATTTACTCAGCTCACCCGGCTTTAAGCTATAGTCTTTTTAATAGTTGTTTAGTAGAAGGATTAATGTAAAATGTATTTAAAGAAATTGTGCAAGAGATTTTAATGGCTGCTTAAATGAATATAAATCATGATTTGTTGTGAATTAAATGGGTAATTCATGTAAAAGTGTCTTTCTTTATTCAATGGTAAAAGTTTTTAAACAATATTTTAAAACCTGCTGTTTTCAGGTTGCTGTGTATTGGTAACAGGGTTGCACAGAGCACGGTTCACAACAAATACACGATCCTATAAAGAGATTAGACGCCTGAGCTGGACAGAACTATTGTTGTTAGTTTATTATCTGTGTTTTTAAACGCATTACAGAAGATATTCAAAATAAAGCCTCAGTTTTTCACAAGTTCTGATGTCTGAGTTATCCTCCATGTCTGGAGCGACCAGGAGTAGTGCAGCTTCCTGGGCTGATTAGAGGCGGTGCATAGCGAGCACGCTAACCCGCCCCGCCCCCTTTGTCCCAGTTCCAGTTCAGTGTTCAGAGTTCAAGGATAAGGTTCAGAGGAGCGTGTGAGCTCGACGGTTGCGGAGCCACAGTGTAGTTGTTCAGTCTAGTTGTTTACTACTATGGCATACAGCCTTCTTCTCCCGTTGGTAGCTTTGCTGCTATGCGGGTCTGAAATGACTCTCGGTGGAAACGTACTGGTGATTCCTGGTGAATACAGCCACTGGTACAACATCCGGGTGATCGTGGACGAGCTGGTGGCTCGGGATCACAGCGTGACTGTTCTTGTCAACTCAGCGTCGCCCGCAGTCAAGTACTCTGAGAAGGAGGAGTTCAAATATGTTGTTTTTAAAGTCACCGTGGAGAAAGAAGACATGGAGGTCATGTGGGAGACGTTTATCAATGTTTGGATCAACCAGACCGCCGCCGATACCTGGACTTTGTCGTGGTTTTGGACAATGGCGTCTCTAATGAAGAAAAACCTCGGAGCTGTGTGCGAGGGACTGATGAACCCACAGCTGATAGCTTCACTCCGGGAATCACACTTCGACGTGCTGCTGTATGATCCTGTGACACCGTGCGGTGATCTACTGGCCGAGACCCTCGGTTTGCCATTCGTGGGGTCTTTTCGACTCAGTTTTGCCTACAGTTTTGAGAGACTGTGCGGACAGCTGCCAACGCCACCGTCGTATGTGCCAGCCGGCGCTTCCCAGGGGCATCTTACAGACCACATGAACTTCTTAGAGCGAGTAGAGAACATGCTGCTGTACATCGCTCACACATCAGTATACGGAGCGATGATGATGTTCGCGTTAGATCAGTATTACACCACACTCTCAGGTAAGTATGGAGCTCTGGAGAGACCATGAGGTAGATAGACCTTTCTAAACTGTTATCCTGAGATTCTGCCTTAACTGTTATGTGGTCTTGAACTCACAAGATAATATACCCAGCTAACAATGTCCGGTTCCCTCTTGGTTGTGCTTTACGGTTCTGAGAATGTTTCCATAACGTAACTTAATTATGGAAACCTTTAGAGAACCTTGCGGTAACGTTCCGGTGATGTTTTTTTTTCTACATATGTTTAAGTGTAGTCATATACGTGATTTCCTTGGTGCAGGTATGTATGGATGCCTATAAAACAACAAACTCGATATTAAAATGAAGAAATCAGCTCCATAAAATGAAAACGATGCTATGTAATAACCTCTCCCAGTACTGCAGTTGTCTATCTGGAGTCATTAACCAGATGAATGAATTAAATCAGGTATATAATAGAAACTGCAACAGGAGGACCTTGTTTTACTGTCTAACGTCTGCTAAAAACATTATTAATGTGCAGTGTGTCAAAAAATACCACTGCAGTTTCGTATTTGTTCTCATGTCCTTCAGCTCCAATAATAAAAAATAATAATAAAAGAAAAAAACGCACACAGTTCTGTAGTACCATGGTTCTCTAGTTTATCCCTGTGCACAAATGAAATTGCCTCAAATGTCTTAGACTGATAACTACATTGTTAAAAAGCATTTCGAGAACATATGGACCATTTGTAATGTAGTACAAATGATCATTTTTGTTGGCTTTGTTTATTTATGAGCATGATCTAGAACCGAACTGTGAAGAAAGAGGTTCAGATCTTCTTTGAAAAGATTGGATTTTATTCAAATCTGCTTCACTTCCTGTAATATGACAGTCATAGGGCTTTACACCAAACAAATACAACAATCTTAAATGAAGGATTTGAACATTGTTACAACAGTTCAAAGGTTCAAATGTTTACTGGGAAATTAACTTATTAATTTTTATTAATATTAATTAATTTTATAAGAATCAGAGGGTGTTAATTGTTTCTATCCGCATAAACATGTAAACAGTTGCCCTACAAAGAGAGAATTGGTATATTGGATGCTGTAACATTACAGTATAATCTACCAAAACAGTAACATGTTTTGAGGACACGTTACATGTACCCGGATTTCATAATGCCATCGTGCCTGGCCATGTTTCTTCCAAGTGTCAGTGAGGCATAACAATCTATAGTGTAGTAATGTTCCTTTTTGCACCTTGTTTATTTATGAGCATGATCTAGAACCAAATTGTGAAGAAAGAGGTTCAATCTTCTTTCAAAATATTGGATTATATTCAAATCTGCTTCACTTCCTGTAATATGAACACAGTCATAGGGCTTTAAACCAAACAAAGACTCTTTTAGAACTGCTGTACAACATTCTTCAAAGACTTAAATTCAATTCCATTAACATTCTTCGCATGTGCTGGGTAAAGATGTCAAGGCATTTGAGGGCCATTTTAAAAAAACAACAGCTGTACAGATAATAAACAGGGTGAAATTACTATGGTATTTAAGAATAAAATTAAAAGTCAGGATCATACATCATGTGCTCTCTACAACCATCTGTAATGATATCAGTTTAGTAGATATATAAAAAAAAAAGATATTTAAAAATAGAATGAAAATCAAGAAGCTGTTGACAGACTGTTTCAGCTTTATGGGGAGTTAAAAGGCGTGAATAGATGAGGATGTCGCTCTGCTGGGGAACATTAATGTTTCACTTGTTCGGTATAGTTTTGTCCTGTTCACGGATGTTAGTGATGGCTTTGTGAGTACTGCACCATTTAAAGTAGGAACAGTAAAATCTGAACTAGAAGCTGGTGAATACGACGCTAACTCGAAGTTTGTAACACTGTCAGTATTTTTGATAATCTGGTGAAATTCAGGAGACAGATGTACAGAAAACAAAATCGAGGATCAGGTTCCCAATTTTTATTTACTCCAGGGTGTGACAGTAGTGATTTTTTGAAAAACCTATTCGTTTTAGCCAGAGAAAAATCTAGCTTAGACCTGGAGTTACAAATATGAGCACAACAAAGACTACAGTGATCTATGGTCAGGGTAGGGAGAGGCCTTATGTATATAATAACACATAAGAGTTAATGATGTATGGTGGAAAGCTCACCTCTATATCTGTCTAGAAGCTGGAGGAGTATTTCTAGTACCAACTTACGATTCTGAAACACCATTAAACCAACTACTTTTACTTTTTCACCAACAGGAAAATGTGATGCTAGTTTAATCTATCAGTGCAGAACTACATGACTTACTGAATGATCCAATCTTGGAATGGTCCAGGTATTGCTTCAGAAAATTCTGGAAGCTGAGACGCTGTACTCAAACGAGTACAACAGTCCTATTTGCCAGTCTGCCAACAGGTTTTTCTGTAGGTGTTCGAGTTTCAGGTTTCAGGCTTGTTTGTCATTTGCACAGCATGTCAGGACAGTTATGTATTGGAATGCTTGTGGTGAGGCTCTGTTGATACTCTACAGCAGGGCAGCATTAATACACATACGCACTAAACACACTAAAATAAAGAAATATAAAAAAAGATTTATTAAATAAATACTGAATACACAAAGTACAGAATATACAGAGACAGGGGAGTTCTGTGAGGGGTTGGAATGGTCTGAATGTTTTCCTGCAGTCTGACAATTATTGATATGCTTTTTTATTTCAGACAATATATGAAAAATAAAAACAGTTGTTCACAAAAAATACTTACTCTCTACAAATTCACGTATCCAGCAGACATTTTTACTTATAAGTAAAAGAAACGAAAAAATGAAATCAAAAGAAAGAATCTTACTTCTTGCTGTAATACTGAGATTTTATGCATTAAATGCAAAATAATAACCTCGATAATAATAACCAATATTTGCTTAAGAGAGCTTTGTATCTGAGAAGATTCTTATGAATATGTGGTGTTCGTCTTAAGAATATACTCAATATTTTTCTTAAGATCAGATCACATGAACTGGCTTGATTCCCTGAACTGACAGTGACTTGAGCAAGGCATCTAACCCTCAACGGCTCCCCGGACGCCGTGGATAGGGCTGCCCATTGCTCCGGGCAAGTGTGCTCACTGCCCCCTAGTGTGTGTGTTCAGTAGTGTGTGTATGTGGGTTAAATGCGGAAGACTAATTCCTCTGTGTAAAAGCACAAATGGCACAAAATGGCTCCAAAACTCTCTACTCACCAAAAATAGAGCAAGTAGAGAATATGTTCTCTTGTATTTTGCTCTCTCTGCAATAAGGAAAGCTCTCAACTGACCACATCATCTTTGCTCGTTTGCTCCATAGGCAAACCCACAACAGTGTGTGAAAGTTTGGGGAAAGCTGACATCTGGTTGATGAGAACTTACTGGGACTTTGAGTATCCTCGACCGTTCCTGCCGAACTTCAAGTTTGTTGGGGGACTGCACTGCAAGCCTGCGAAGCCGCTGCCAACAGTAAGGTCACAGGCTATCAGGTAGTACATTAAACTGAACAAAGGCTCAGTGCCTGGGCACAGATTTTTATCTAGTTTATTTGTTGGGACTGCAAAAGCAAGCAAACCGTCTGGGACAGGATCAATGGTCTCAGGAAACCCAGCACGTCAGCATGTTTACTGCATGTTGTGGTTTTTAGGCCAGTAATGTACAAATGCGTGTTCAGTCCTAGCACCCTTTAAACCTTTATGGTCCAGAGAAGTCGTCTTCTCTGTTTGGTACTCTCATATTTTCCTAACTAATATACTAGTTTGTCACAAGCCCAGGGACCAATGGTACTAGGTCGTACCCACATTTTAATTAAGATCCTAGCCCTGACTGTGACAGAGACACACTGCCCTTACGTGGTGCACTTGTCGTGATAGATGAACCCTACGTAGAGGTGTGTGCCTACTGGTTGGACCAAGGAGAGACCAACTCACCTGTCCGGGTCCTCGAATCACGTTGGGGGGGCAGCTCAGTCCTTGAGCCCGTGGCCGGCCAGCTCAAGCTCCGTTCATCGTAGCGTTCAGGTTTTTAATCCGTTGATGGAGGGATGTGCTTCGAAGGAAGAAGAGAGAAAGTCCCAAGCACAATCCTCGATGCCTTAAAGTTTCCCGCCGTTGCTCCCCATTTCCGGCAGAGCCCACAGTTTATAAGGCCCCAGTGAGTGGTGCCCCCATGTGGTCCAACATGATAATCAGTATCTAGCCCTAAACACTAACCTTACCTAACATAGTTCAACATAGAATCATGTAAAACTCTACATTGATGCATGGCTTATCCTTAACCACTTCAACCACACTAATTTTATTTTCACACAAGAAAGAAAAGAATGAAGTTCACACTGACTCATTTCTTTCCGTCATTAAACTCACAGAAGACGACGTGATGTAAACGTAGAGTAAACCTGTTATGAAGCATATCAACATAATTTGCCTAAAAGATGTCTCTACATTTCGGGAACTGTTTTGTTGAACATCTCGTGGGTGATGTGTTCAACGCTACTATCTTATTTTCAGTACCGCAATCTGTTAGCGTATACATGCAGTGGGAAACCCAGTTCCTCAAATTTAGCTCTCTGTGTTGGATTTCGTGATCAGACTTAACATTTTGCCATAGTCCGATCTGATAAATCGGAGCATGCTTTTTAAATGCCCACGTAATCAGATAACTGCAGATATCGGATTCTAATCAAATGAGCAAGTTTATATAAAGGCACTCGTTGTTATATGAATGCTTAAGTTTAGGTTTGTGTTAAGTAGCTTGAGTGTAAACTGCTCCCTCAACATAAAATGGTGGAGGTTAGCTACACCTCTGGTTATGTTAACCAGTCAGTACATGCAGAAGAGTGATATGAAGCTGTCCAGCATTTTGTACTCGTGTAGACTGTGCTGAGAAACTTGTCATCTTCACCAACACCCTAGCCAGCCAGTTAACTTGGTTAGCTTCCTAGCTAGTTGGTAAATCTCTGCTCAGCCTGCGGCTTGGTCTAAAGAGGCTGTAGTCGGATGTTACTAGACTCTACTGATGCATTTAAAGCAGCTTCTTGAGGACCATGAGGACTAACATGTATCTGTCTTTGCTTTTGAATTTTGTAGGAGATGGAGGAGTTTGTTCAGAGCTCAGGGGATCATGGCATTGTGGTGTTTTCCATGGGCTCCATGGTGAAGAACCTCACCAAAGAGAAGGCCAACACCATCGCTTCAGCACTCGGGCAGATCCCACAAAAGGTCTCCATAAAAAAACTGGAAACAGTCCAGACAAACACCCCAGAGTATTCAATTTCAGTGTACTGTCATTTACCCAGTCCATAAAGATATATTGATTCTCTTTAGCCTCACACAGCACTAGCATATGGTTATGTAAACTTAGTAATATATATGAATATATTATATACAGAAGCGTTTTTGTGATCTTACTTGGTTCCTGATTTTGTGTTTAAACAGTTTTACTAGATTTCCTTTCGTTCGTTTCTCAGAATTCTGTTTGATTACAGGTTCTGTGGCGGTATTCAGGAGATAAACCAGATACCCTTGCTCCCAACACGAGACTGTATGACTGGATTCCCCAGAATGATTTACTAGGTAATGAGCATTTCTGTCATGTAGGTATATACCAAAACCTGACTAACGTAAAAAACAAATCTAAAATTATCTGAGAATTTTTTTTTTTAATAGATTGAAAGAAATTAATTCAGTCAGGAGGAAAGAAGCAGGCTAGATATGGTGAGCTTGTCCTGCTGTGAGTCTCCCTGAAAGCCTAACATAGTCATTTTATGACTGTGTCAGTGGTGTTGGGGTGGGATTTTTTCGGACCACGTTATATGACTTTACATTTAATACTGTCCCACGTACAAGACTCCATGTTTGGGTCTCAAATCCCAAATCAACATTATAGTGACAGTAGTACACCATGCACTCATCCTCAGAAGACATGTCTCTTACCAAGATTTGACAGTGTTATCTTTAAATTCTCTTTCAACACAGCTCACAGGAAGGGTCACATACCTGACTGGCAGTACAGAATCTACTTCTGTGTCTCACATGCAGCTACACATTTCCACCAGAGCGGCCTCCATTCCCGAGACCTTAGATAGTGCAGCTTTAAATGCAATTATTGTTTAAATAAATCAAAGCGTCTCCATACATAATAAATATACGATAACGGAAGGTGTTCTGTTAAAGCATCCTTGGGTATGTGACAGGCACAACATTATTATATTATATTATACTGTATTATATTATGTCATATTATATTATATTATATTATATATTATATTATATTATACTGTATTATATTATGTCATATTATATTATATTATATATTATATTATATTATACTGTATTATATTATGTCATATTATATTATATTATATTATACTGTATTATATTATATTATATTATATTATATTATATATTATATTATATTATACTGTATTATATTATGTCATATTATATTATATTATATTATACTGTATTATATTATGTTATATTATATTATATTATATTATATATTATTGTTATTATTTTAGTGCCCTGCTGTCTGTTAATTGTCAGTTTTCAGATATGACTGTGGTTCACAGATTTTTCATTCATCAACAGCACAGATATTTAGCAGAATTAATTCAGAGGAAATTCCTCCAGTTGTATAAAGATCAAGGCCACTGTACTATTGAAAACATAGCCATAGAAAAATCCTCATCATGTGTTAGTATGTTGGATATGTTTTGTTTCCCTAAATGGGGTTTTCTTACATGACATTCAATTAGATGTTATTGCTAATTCCAGCAATCCTCTAAAACCTGTATCATTTAATACACGGTTATTTAGCTATTACTAGCAGGCAGTAGAGTATGGATATATCAGAATGTTCTCCAGCATGCACTAATGATCTTGTATCTGACAGGACATCCTAAAGCCAAGGCCTTCATCACCCATGGTGGGACTAACGGACTGTATGAAGCTATATACCATGGTGTCCCAATGGTGGGCATTCCACTGTTTGGTGACCAGGCCGATAATATGTTCCACATGAAAACCAAAGGGGCAGCTGCTATTGTGGACTTCAAAACAATGGAGATCAAAGACCTGAAGGACGCTCTCACCGATGTTATTACCAATCCATCGTGAGTTGATATTATATTTTCCTTAAAGTAGAGGCTTTAAGATGGAGATTATTTTGGGGGGCTCAATGTACAGTTATAGCTGACTGTAACTTCCTCATTTAAGAGGCATGTAAGATGGCATTTCATGACAAAGATGTTGAGAACATTGGGTGCCTGTAGTAGAGAGGAAATAATAATTATTGATGGTTAAAGTTCATTTAATAAATGAATAAAGTAGATTAGTAAAGTAAATTAATAAAGTATTTCTTCTTTATTACATGGTTTGTCTCCAAATAACAAAAGCTAAACCAATAACTTGACAGCAGAACACATCAGAAAAATGAAGATGCCTAATTTTTTTAACAAAAATGTGGATGATGGCAAATTGTTTAGAATGGAAATACAGGGGTTGGACAATGAAACTGAAACACCTGTCATTTTAGTGTGGGAGGTCTCATGGCTAAATTGGACCAGCCTGGTGGCCAATCTTCATTAATTGCACATTGCACCAGTAAGAGCAGAGTGTGAAGGTTCAGTTAGCAGGTAAGAGCACAGTTCTGCTCAACATACTGCAATGCACACAACATTATGGGACATACCAGAGTTCAAAAGAGGACACACTGTTGGTGCACGTCTTGCTGGCGCATCTGTGACCAAGACAGCAAGTCTTTGTGATGTATCAAGAGCCACGGTATCCAGGGTAATGTCAGCATACCACCAAGAAGGACGAACCACATCCAACAGGATTAACTGGGGACGCAAGAGGAAGCTGTCTGAAAGGGATGTTCGGGTGCTAACCCGGATTGTATCCAAAAAACATAAAACCACGGCTGCCCAAATCACGCTGTATTGGCCGCAAAAGGAGGCCCTACACCATACTAATAAATGATTGTGGTCTAAAACCAGGTGTTTCAGTTTCATTGTCCAACCCCTGTAGGTAAAAGCGTTTTAGCTCTACTCTCTCTTTATCATCTTTAGCATCAGCATCTTTAGTTGGAAAGGAGTTACTGCTAGAATCACACAAGTAACACATCCTCTACAAAGAACGTGTGCATGTGCATTCAGTTTTGTTCTGTGTTCTATGTAGAGCATGGGTTACTAATTTTCAATTCAGCAAAAAACAAAATCATCTAATTTGATCAGGCTTGTCCGAAAATTCGCCTAAGAGTGCATGTGCAAATTCTGTCAGCACATACTTGAAGCTCAGGTCTCCTGTTTATTTCAACAGCATGTCATTTGAGATGCACCCGCTAATTTACATCAAGTTTAAGAGGCCGAGAATGACATCTTAAAAACCAGCCACAGCAGATTCCTCATATTTGGCATATCCGGACTGTATCTGGTTTACTTTTCATACAATCAAATGTTTCTCATTTGAAGGAGGCCTGGATGCTCTGGCAGCTCACATCCAATATCAAATTCAAAGTGATGGAAGTGCTGGGATTCAGAAAGAATGCCCAAGCTTGATGCCTATAACACAGAATTACATACACATGATGCACATGATAGAGTAAGAAATGACACATTTCACCACAGCCCTGTCTCCTTACGGCTGAGATTTGACAGTGAGATTTATCACGGGGAAGCACATCGAGAGAAAGATACAAACATGTCATTTCTTCAGAATTTTTAATATTAAAATGTATATAGTTAAAATATCTAGTGCCCAACTCTGGAGGTACTTCTGCACCCCCACCTCCAGCACCACTGGTTTCACTTTTATTTAATTTCTTTACTCAGGTACAAAGAGAGCATCATGAGGCTGTCCCGAATCCACCATGATCGGCCGATGAAGCCGCTGGACGAGGCTGTTTTCTGGATCGAGTTTGTGATGCGCAACAAGGGGGCCAAGCACCTGAGGGTGGCGTCTCATGACCTCACTTGGTACCAGTACCACTCTCTGGACGTGGTTGCCTTTTTACTCTCCATAGTTGCTCTAGTCATCTTCATCTTTGTGAAGAGCTGCACTTGGCTCCTCCGTAAATGTTGCAGGAGGACCTCGACGAAGAGCAAAAGAGAGTGAAGAACTGAAGACCAACACTGTGTTAATGACTACGGTGATATCTTCACCAGTGCTGTAAACATACTTTTTACATTTCTCATGATTTTTGCTGTTTGCAGCGGGGCCAGTGAATCCAAATCCCGATTCTCAGTGATTCTGAAACAAATCATGTTTTGAATTTTTTATATGGTAGTAATAGAATTTAACAGTATAACAGTACAAGTCGTACTGACTGACATGGACAGGACGTTTTGGTGTCCCAGTGGTTAAGCTTTTTTGGAGTTTTGGGCTTCAGGGAATACCCATTCAGAAAGCTGTGCATTTCAGAACTAGGGCATTGGCGTTTGTCTGTGTGTTGGTTCTGTGTTGAGCTGCTAGTGACCAGCGAGGGGCGAAATAGGAGGAGTGAGAACCCCCCTGCTGGAAACACATTTCATATCTTTACTAAGACAGTAGACAATAGAACAGCATTTCATTATAATAAAACACTTCTATAAATGATGACCTCATACGGAAATCCTATATAAATCAAGATATGACTTTAAATATATAACATATATTAGCATACAGGGATTACATTACGGAAGCAGAAAATCGATAGATAGATAGATAGATAGATAGATAGATAGATAGATAGATACTTTATTGATCCCAGAGGGAAATTCTAGACATCCAGTAGTACATATACTGTACAAAGTTCACAGAAGTAACAGAAGAAGCACGAGATAGAGACAAAACAAAGGTACACCATTTGCTGTGCATATTGAGAAGATGATTGATGTCAGCCATATAGACAGTGCAATTGAGAAAATGGCTGGTGTCAGCCATACAGACAGCGACTGATCAAATTACGTACAGTATCGCTCTCCCACCACCCGCACGCATCATCGAGAGAATATCTTTATCTAGCTTATATACCCCCCCCTGATACCAGGTACAGAAAATAAAGGGAGATATAAATAGCTGATTTCAAAAGTGAGGAGCTCTTATCTGCTCTTATCTGCTTCACACTTTCAAGGGTCATCTACCATAAAAGCTGAACTCCAGAGTTCAGTCTTAGTCTGCACATTTTCTGCTTCTCATGATCCAAGTAATCCTGCATCAGCTTCGAACTCTTTTGATCTACTGTCCCCTAAAGTCTTCTCTTCACCTACTAACTTGAACTCAATGGCCATTTTGACTGACTGCACCGTATTAAAGTCCAGATTCTTAAATACACATTTTACAATAATGATTCATTTCCTTAGTAACGTGATGCTTAATTCTTACTTTATTACAAACTGCTACTTTATTAAATTGAACAGAAATTTCTTAATTTACTGGACATTATTTCCCCGTCTGCTTCTTGTCTGCATGAGTTAACAGGTAAAGGGCCCATATTCTGTATCCACTTATAACATTTGAGTAGTTTTGTGTACCGAACATGGCAGCTAATGTCCCACTCATGCTCATGTCCTTTTTGCATCAGCATTTTCCAGCCTCTCTTTGTCCCTTCAAATGAAACAGCCAGTTTCTGTCTCTGTGCCTTTAAGATTGATCTAAGGTCAGTGGCTCTATACTGAGTGGCTGTCCTGTATTTTACCTCATTCAGAGAAGCACTCCAAAACATTCCTTATGCTGTGTTCACATGTTTGGAATGAACCAAACGTACAGAGGTGGCAGAAGTTCCTTACTACTTACTACTTGAGTAAAAGTTGAAGTAAGACTTACATTTTTTATTCAACTGGAAGTTTAAATGTACATGTACGTGAAATAAAAAAACATTTCTTTGAAAGTGATTTGAAATTCAGGTTTTAATTGTGGTGTGTTTTCTACTGCCGTGAGTTAAAGTTCACGTCCATTAAACTGATGTACATAATGATTTATACTGGAGCTGCATGCGCCCTGCACAAAAGTCCATTCTACTAGGGTTTGAAATGGACATTGTTGGAATTTCCACTAAGGTAAAATGGACTATGTTAGCAGTCAGTACTGAACACTATAGGCCGGAAGGCCGGAATGGGACTAGACTGGGAGTTACACAATGCAGACCAGCCCACCCCAAACTACACACATATACACACACAGCGTACAAACTACACACATATACACACACAGCGTAAATGTCCTGCAATGTTATTACGTCTCAGTACTAAGCTGTTCCTATATGGATGGCCTGGATCTACTGAAGCAATGGTAGATGCTTGCCTTGACGTTTTCTAAAAGCACTGTACGTATGAAATTCAATTTGGTTTTGGACAGTCAGAAAACTTTTTGGGACAGATATACTTCTAAAGATCCTGATCACCCAGTCGAGCGCAGAGGGGCCACGGTTGCAGGTTTCCCTCATGTGTATTGTCCGTATTAAGCCCTGACCGGATCCATTTTTTAATTTGCACTCAAAGTCAAAAGAATGGCTACACAAATTGTTCCACCCAGAAGAAATCAACCGACAGGAACGAAACTTGGTGGGTAGCTTTGACACGTGTGAATGGTTTAGGTTTCCCGTTTGGCTGTGGATGTGACGTAGGTTGCTGTACCTGGCTGACCCAACAGCCACAAATGTGGACAATTGCCCTCCATGGGCCATCCTGTTAGTGCCAGCACCATCGGCAGACGTTACGGTATCTCTTTCCGGAGGGCAGAGGTTGGAACAAGGGATGGCTGGAGTGTGTGGGGTCTGAGGATATGTTGACTGCTTTCCTCAGACATCTCTTGTCGTAGAAGCCCTGTATGGGTGGGAGGTTAGTTGCGGTGATGTGCCGTGCAGTCTTTACCACCCTCTGCAGGGCCTCGCGCTCAGCAGAAGTGGCACTACCATACCACACACTGATGCAGCTTGTCAGGATGCTCTCCACGGTGGATCTGTAGCAGTTGTAGAGGAGCTGCTGTGGCAGGCTGACTCTCCTCAGCCTTGGTAGAAAGTGGAGGCGTTGTTGGGCCTGATTCTTACTAGTCAGAAGTAAACAGTGTTATGATTTGATCTGCTGGTGTGATTTTACCCTAAAACCCTATATAATAATCAGCCCGTTCATGAGCCCCAGCAGCTGTGCAGCTTCCTGGACTGATTAGAGGCGGTGCATATGGAGCACACACACATGCACCGCCCCGTCCCCTTTGTCTCAGTTCAAGTTCAGTGTTCAGAGTTTAAGGATGAGGTCCACAGGGGCGTATGAGCTTGACGGTTGCGGAGCCACAGTCTAGTTGTTTACTACTATGGCATACAGCCTTCTTCTCCCGGTGGTAGCTTTGCTACTGAGCGGGTCTGAAATGACTCTCGGTGGAAACATACTGGTGATTCCTGGTGAATACAGCCACTGGTACAACATCCGGGTGATCGTGGACGAGCTGGTGGCTCGGGATCACAACGTGACGGTTCTGGTTCACTCAGCGTCGCCCGCAGTCACCTACTCTCAGAAGGAGGAGTTCAAATATGTTGTTTTTAAAGTCAACATGGAAAAAGAAGACATCGAGGCCATGTGGCAGACCCTTATCAATGTTTGGATCAACCAGACCGCCGCCGATACCTGGACTTTGTCGTGGATTTGGACAATGATGGCTGAATTTGAGAATAACCTCGGAGCTCTGTGTAAGGGAATGTTTAATGAACAGCTGATAGCTTCCCTCCGGGATTCACACTTCGACGTGCTGCTGTATGATCCTGCGACACCATGCGGTGATCTAGTGGCCGAGACCCTCGGTTTGCCATTCGTGGTGACTATCCGACTCACTTTTGCCTACAGTTTGGAGAGACTGTGCGGACAGCTGCCAACGCCACCATCGTATGTGCCAGCCGGCGCTTCCCAGGGGCATCTTACAGACCACATGAACTTCTTAGAGCGAGTAGAGAACATGCTGCTGTACATCGCTCACACATCAGTATACAGAGTGATGATATTTGCGTTTGATAAGTATTACACTACACTGTCAGGTAAGTAGAGAACTCTGGAGCGACCATTGTTACGGGGTACAGCATAGCTCATCGATTTCTCTGTAGTTGATTGCTTTGTTGTTTTGGATGTACCCCGGATCTAGGGCTGTCTTACTGGCCTTTTGAATACAGAGCTTAAAACCACACAACAACCATGAGGTAGATAAGACTCTTCTGCACAGTTATCTTCAGATTCTGCTTTAACATCTGCTTTATAGGTCCTGGAAGCTCATTAGGCTGCATGCATTACATTTACGGTATTTAGCTGACGCTCTTATCCAGAGCGACTTACAATGTCAATCATATTACAGGTGGGCCAATGTAGTGTTAGGAGTCTTGCCCAAGGGCTCTTATTAGTGTAGCACAGCATAGTCATCTAGACCGGGATTTGAACCCCAGTCTCCCACATGTAGAGATGGCACTCTGGGTAGTGGTGTTACTTGCTGAGCTACACCAACCACGCACTAGTGTTACACCTGCTCCAAGGCATCTAAATCAACAAACTGGAGCATTAAAAGAAACATTGCTAGGCAGGAAGACTCTAAAAAAAGCAGGGTAGCTCTCAGATTAAGATTGAGAGCCACTGTTTTACATAATCACACGTACAGTAAACTTACTGGTGTACAGTGGAAAGATCGCTTCTACACAGTAGAAGCTGTCTGTAGGCTGGAGTGTTTCTAGAACCATCTTACAATTCTGATATACCATTAAACCAACTGATTACTTACTAGACCTTATTAAACCATCAGAAAAATATAATAGATTTATTGATAGTTTAATCTATGAATGCATGACAAACATTGAGTGACCCCACTCTGTTGCTTCAGAAATCTTTGCAGGCTACGAAATAAGCGTGTGTGAAACAAAGGGCCCAAAGTGCACCATCTCAGCACGAAATGCATTTGATGTACCATCAGAATTTAGTTTATGTATTGTTACTCTGATTCAGTGAATATTTGCCAAACAAGTAAATACTGTTTCCAATATTGTTGTTGAACTTTACTGGCGACAGCAACATGGGGGCGTGTGTTGGGTCTTTTATAGAGTAGCAGTAGTTACATAGGAACGACACTTTGTGTTTGTTTGAATTCTGTTTATTAAAACACACAGTCCATGAAAAAAAAATGCACCGATAATCCTGATTTGGTGGTAGTTTGTGTTTTGGGAGAAAATGTCTTTATGACCTATTTTCATAAATGTAGTTAAATATAAAGTTGTAGCAAAGTTCATATAGTGTTAATGAGCAAGCTAATGATTAGACTTACATTAGTTTAGTCCCCAATCACCTAACAGCCTGGCGTGACGGTGGACACACCTGATTAGAAACCACAGAGGCTTGCACAGCTCTGCTAAGATGCTTTTTAGCTAAACCAGTAGCGTTAGGGTAAAGTACAGCACAGATAAGACAGACATACCAAAAATAAAATCAATAACGTTAAGCTCCGTGAGTGGTTGAAGACCACCCTTGTCTTTTTTTATCACAGTATTTCTATACATACTTCATTGTGTATATGTTTTTCAGCCAAGCTAAAGTGCTACTCATTAATCGAAGCAATTTGTAAATACATTAGCTAGGTACAAGTATAGCTAGCCTTCGCTAGTTAGCTGTTGTTGCTAACATTGGATAACTAGGGGCAGGCATTATAAACATCAAGTATGAATTATTTTGAAAAGAATTACAAATAATACTTATCAGTGAACAAACGACTGAAGCCTATCGAAAGTAGAGTTGAGTGTGGGTTGTAACAGTTAGCATCAACAGTAAGTCAGAGCTCACAAGACCGAGTCTCGAATTTTACGTTGCACCTTAAATGATGCAGCTTCATCTTAGCGCTGCTCCTTTTAATGTGGAATTATATTTCAGAAAATAAGCTGACAGACGCTCTCTCTCTCGCTCTCTCTCTCTCTCTCTCTCTCTCTCTCTCTCTCTCTCTCTCTCTCTCTCTCTCTCTCTCTCTTTCTCGCTCTCTCTCTCTCTCTTTCTGTCTTTCTCTCTCTCTCTCCCTCTCTACTTCTCTCTCTTTCTCTTCTTCTCTCTCTTTCTCCCCCTTC
Source organism: Prochilodus magdalenae (assembly GCA_024036415.1). Lineage (NCBI taxonomy): Eukaryota > Metazoa > Chordata > Actinopteri > Characiformes > Prochilodontidae > Prochilodus > Prochilodus magdalenae. The sequence continues at coordinate 15,298 of JAMWET010003193.1, read as the reverse complement.
TCTCTCTCTCTGTCTTTCTCTCTCTCTCTCTCTCTCTCTCTCTCTCTCTCTCTCTCTCTCTCTCTACTTCTCTCTCTCTCTGTCTTTCTCTTTCTCTCTCTCTCTTTCTGTCTTTCTCTCTCTCTCTCTCTCTCTCTCTCTCCTTCTCTCTCTTTCTCTACTTCTCTCTCTTTCTCCCCCCCTTCTCTCTCTCTCTGTCTTTCTCTTTCTCTCTCTCTCTCTTTCTGTCTCTCTCTCTCTCTCTCTCTCTCTCTCTCTCTACTTCTCTCTCTTTCTCTACTTCTCTCTCTTTCTCCCCCCTTCTCTCTCTCTCTCTCTCTCTCTCTCTCGGGGCATTATTTAATACTTAGGAGAAATAAAAACTCTCATGCTGTATTCATCTTCTCTGTTTACTGTTTCTCTCCCTCCCACTGTGCACACATACTTGTTATGGAATCATAAGGAAACTCTAACTCTCCTAATGAGCTTTTTACAGATCTGAACTGATTTGGACCAGAATTATTTCACACATTGTTAAAGGTCTGTGAAACCAAAGACCAACAGCTGAGACCTCACAAGGAAAGACGACTTGTGTTGGTGCTGATATGGCATGTTGTAATCCTGGATAGAGATTAAGTCTAGTCTTGAACTACACAGATTTGTGGAAGGAGATTATCTACTGAAAGAGAAATGTAGTCCAGGACTAACCTTATTCCCTACACAGGAAATCAGCCCATAGTCCACCAGCCAGTAGCCTCAACTGAAGTCTAGCACATTGGTAAAGCCAGTTTTTCCTGTCTGCGTCGAAGTTGGAGCCTTTTTATATCTAATCTCAGTCTAATCTGGCATAGTGTGAACTAAATGTGGTCAACCCATCAGGATCTCATTTGCCTGTCAAGAGTATACGGCAGAATTGTGGCTTTAATCTGTGTTTAATATTGGGCTTTTGTGGAAAATGCAGGTCTAAAATCCAAAATCTAAATCCAAAATCCTCGCAGGTCCCTTATCCTACCTGATCCTATACGTCTGCAGAAATGCACACTCTTAAAAAATTCAGTCACACATCTAGCAGGTTATTTTTTTCTTTGCATCTGTATATGATAAACTATAAAATGCAACACGATATATCTAATTTTTTTAATATCTAATCTTTATTTTCTTATGAGAATTGTATCGAATAACATTCTTATGAATTTTGGTTTAGTGCTTGTCTAAAGAATCAAGTTTGCTCTTAAGAAAGCTTCTGTGACTGGAGCCCTGACATACCTCTCAGTGGCAACATACTGGTGATTCTCGGGGAATACAGCCACTGGTACAACATGTGTGTAATTATAGATGGGTTGGTCACTTGAAAACCCAGTTTGACTAATGTCAACCACTCTGCCTTACCTACGGTCGGGTACTCAAATAAGAGAAATACAGTGTTTCAGGATCAACATGGAAGAGTAGATTCACAGGCCATGCTTGGGCAAATGAGTCCGTCACTGGGATTCAGACCCTGAAGTTGTTTTGGATGTCTGATTGTGAAAGATATCACACTTCGATGCGCTTCTGTATGATCCTGTGATTCCATGCAGTAACCTACTGTCAGAGACCCTCCGCTTATCCCAGGCTCTATCTCTTTGAGTCACTTTTGCATACAGGTAGAAGACTCCGTACGGTCAATTGCCAGCACCATTGTCATATGTGGCTGTTGTTGGCCTGCAGGAGGCACGTCACGGATAGCATGAGCTTCATAGCGCGAGTAAAGAATGTGCTGTTATATTGCTCACATGGCGATAATCAAAATGCTAATTCGATATTCATGGTAGACACACAGTACACCAAAATTATGGGTAAGGGAGCATCAAGCATCATTCATCTTCAAATGTACTCGGAGCAGAACAACTCAGCTCCACTTTTTCTAACGGGTTATGTGAACCATTTAACTGATCAGATCATTTTGGCTCTTCTCCTCATAGGCAAACCCACATCACTGTGTGACACTATGGGAAAAGCTGACATCTGGTTGATCAGAACGTACTGGGACTTTGAGTATCCACGACCGTTCCTGCCCAACTTCAAGTTTGTTGGGGGACTGCACTGCAAGCCTGCGAAGCCTCTTCCAAAAGTAAGATCCCTGGTTATCAGGGAGTCTTTTGAGTTGTTACACATCAAGAGTGGACACATAATTGGAGCTAATGATTGACTGAACAACGGTTTAGTCCTGAGCACAGATTTCTATCTAGAACTGCAGAAAGCAAGCTTACAGTCTGGAACAGGATTGATATTCTCAGGTAACCCAGCCTGTCAGCTTTTTTACTTCATACTGACTCTTTAGGCCAATAATGTAAAAACATGTCTTCTATCCTAACACTCTTTGAACCCTTACGGTCTTGTAGTTAGGCCTTCTTCTCTGTTTGGCAATTACAGAACTTTATAAGCTAAGTAGGCATAGTACTTTCTCGCCCATGACTACTCCAACCACTGTATGTATTTTCATGACTTTTCCACAATCAATAAACTCAATAAATAAACTTACAGAAGAAGACGTGATGTATAGGTAACATAAAATTAATGCTGTTTCTATTTTTTAAATTAACAAGTCATGGTGTCTAAGAATATAAACATAATTCATCTAAAAGATTAAACTTTCCTTTTTATGAACCCATCTTATGGGTGATGGGTTCAACGCTGCTTGCTTACTTTTGGTACCGCACTCTGTTTTCAGACTTAGACTGACAAATCTGAAAGAAATCAGAGGAAGGGTATACATGCAGAGAGAAACCCGATTACCAATGTTTTAACAATCGCCCTAATCCGATCTAAGGAATTAGAATATGCTGTTTATTTGCCCACATAATCAGATAACTGCAGAAGTTTGTGCATTATGATCGGATTGTTATATAAACGGTTAAGTTTGGGTTTGTAGTAAGTTGGTTCACCAACCACATTAGCTTAAGTGGAAACTGCACCAACACTTTAGCCAATCAACTGACTCAGTTAGCTTCCTAGCCAGTTGGCTAATCTCTGCCCAGCCTGGGGCTTGGTCTGCGGGGCTGCAGCTGGATGTTACTACTTATATCTGCTGGGTTTAAATCTGCTTCTTGAGGAACACGAGGACTAACATGTATCTGTCTTTGGGTTTGTAGGAGATGGAGGAGTTTGTGCAGAGCTCAGGGGATCATGGCATTGTGGTGTTTTCCCTAGGCTCCATGGTGAAGAACCTCACCAAAGAGAGAGCCAACACCATCGCTTCAGCACTCGGGCAGATCCCACAAAAGGTCAGATCCCACAAAAGGAAGAAACGCAGTGTTCTAGCTGTGTCAAGATCTACAAGCCACAGGGCTGATTCATGTTGGATCTGATGGGTGTTGTTTAATCTCCATAAAAAACTGAAACAGACCAGAGTAACACCCCTGGATATTTGATGTCTATATATATATAATGAGGGAGAGAAGAGTGATGGTTTACTTACTTGATATTGAATATCTTAGTTTTAATACAGTATAATAAAGTAGAATTCTGTGTTTGATTACAGGTTATATGGCGGTATTCTGGAGATCAACCAGATACTCTTGCTCCTAACACGAGACTGTATGACTGGATTCCCCAGAATGATTTACTAGGTAAATGTCACATAGGCATATACTATAATTGAAAGTTGTCTAAGGTGCTTTTGTTAACATTGAAACAACTAACTTTAGTCAACCAGCAGTAAAAACTAATATGGTGAGCTTGTCCCAGTGTAAGTCTCCCTGAAAGCCTGAAGTAATGATTTAAATGCCAGAGGTGTTGGGTTTGATAACATAGGAGGTTTTTTATGAACCACGTCATTTGTCTTTACACACACACACACACACACACACACACACACACACACAGTCCTGTGTACCAGTTTGCCTCAATGTTTAGGTCTCAAATTTCAGATCACATTTGGTATGTTTGGTTGTTTAAAATGGTTTTACATCCCTGTATGGTGTTTTCCTTGATAACATTAATAAGATATTCCAGCAATTCTCTGAAACATGTATTATTGTTACATAAGATTATTGGCCTGGTACTGTGGGGCATATACTGTGGATATGCCAGTATGTTCCCCAGCATGCCCTAATGGTCTTGTATCTGACAGGACATCCTAAAGCCAAGGCCTTCGCCACCCATGGTGGGACTAATGGACTATATGAAGCTATATACCATGGTGTCCCAATGGTGGCCATTCCACTGTTTGGTGACCAGCCAGATAATATGTTCCACTTAAAAACCAAAGGAGCAGCTACTATTGTGGACTTCAAAACAATGGAGACCAAGGACCTGAAGGACGCTCTCTCCGATGTCATTAACAATCCGTCGTGAGTTGATATTGTATTTATCTTAAAAGTAGAGGCTTTAAGATGGAGATTATTTTAAGGGTGATCAATGTAAAGTTATAGAAAATGTTCTCATTTCACATGTTATAGCCAATAAATGTCAAAACAAAAATGTATAGTAAATTTGGTTCCTTTAGTAGAAATTAAATTAAATTTACTGTAAGTATGAAGGTGCTTCATACGCCCACTTCCTGCACCCTTAGTTTCACTGGTATTTAATTTCTTCACTCAGGTACAAAGAGAGCATCATGAGGCTGTCCCGAATCCACCATGATCGGCCGATGAAGCCGCTGGACGAGGCTGTTTTCTGGATCGAGTTTGTGATGCGCAACAAGGGGGCCAAGCACCTGAGGGTGGCATCCCATGACCTCACTTGGTACCAGTACCACTCTCTGGACGTGGCTGCCTTTTTACTCTCCATAGTTGCTCTGGTCATCTTCATCTTTGTGAAGAGCTGCACTTGGCTCTTCCGTAAATGTTGTAGAAGGACCTCAACGAAGAGCAAAAGAGAGTGAAGAACTGAGGACCAACACTGTGTTAATGACTACTGTGATACCTTCACCAGTGCTGTATTGTATACACTCCTCAGGTTTTTGATCATATCCTTGTTTTATAAATGATTTTCACTTTTATTGACAATTTTATCCATGTCTTGTGCACTGTTTTGTACTCAATCTAACTGTCAGATTAAGGTGTTTTTCTTTTATTCACATTGTGCTTGAAACTTGAATAATGATAGATCTACAAACTGACAAAACTAAACATGACCACAAGTGTTTCTTTTTAATGGGAGGGATAGTAGAAGTTGAGTTGTAATAGAACATTGCAAGCACAAATCATCTAATATTGCAAATTACCTGTCTGACATGGACAGGTAGGTTTGGTGTCCCATTTAGGGATTAGAGTTTGGAGTTTTAGACAGCATTTTCCTTTTTATAGGGAATCACTATTCAGAATACTGTGTAGTTCAGGACTAACTACAACCCTGTTGTTTTACTGTGTGGTGTGATCTGTTGGTTCTCTGTTGGGCTGCTAGTGAGCAATGTGGTGCGAAACAGGAGGGGTGAGAACCACCTGCTGAGAAAACAATTTATATCTCTGCAAAGACTGCTGTGCTAAGAAAGCTACAGATCTATTTCCATATCATGAAGCTGTGAACAACTACCACAATAAAAAAAACAAAGGCTTGTGATGAAGTCAGTTGCATTGCCCATCACCGTTTCTACCGTCGTATGGTTATCACTATATGTTGTACTTACCTGCTGGTGTTGAACTAGTGTGTGGTCCAAAAAGGGGGCAAAGCGGTCTGAGCTCACTCTTGAGTATGCCGAAGGGCCCATGGCTAGCTCAAGGGAGGGGTGAGCTAGCTAACATGCTAGCTAACGTTGGTGATTATAGATGTGCGCACTGTAAACCAGCAATCCTAGAACCAATCCTTTAATGATCATCTGTTTTTATCAGATCAGTGTTTTTTCAGTGTTTCCCTTGTAAGTCAGCACACCCCTGTTAAGGGGACTGGTTGATTCCAGGTGTGTAGGGGTGGGCCTTGGCTAATAAGAGGGAGGGCAAGGTATAGTGTGTGGGTCTTAGCTCTGATGTACAGTTCTCATGCTGAGAGAGTAGAGCTATCGAGTCTAGGTCTCTTTATACTTACCTGCACTGTCCAGAGTGAGGGAGTGTCTCTATAAACACCCTCTTGTGTTCTGTTTATAGTTACTTGTTTGTGTTTTCCCACTTCGTGTAAATCAGCGTCACTACGGGAAGCTTTCCGTTGAAGTCATCCTCTCTGTCCCACCTCCTCTATCACTCAGTACAACTTAGCCGATGTCTTTGTGTGTTCTCGTTGGAATTCGGTGAAGCATTGTCACATAGCATTACTAAATTACTAAAGCCGGAAATCGATAGCTCACAAACTGAGGGACCAGGAGAAACAGGCCGGCGTTTTTTCTGGCTACTGTGTTAAGATCTTAATCCCTGTCTAGGAATTCAGCCCGTAATGTTTGTCCAAGTGGCATCTGCAATGCCCACTCTTAATCCAAGGGCCACTGTTTGTCCCTTCATCTAGCTCATATACCCTCCTGTAATCTGTGTGACCTGTGATCTACTGGAGGAGCTCTTATCTGCTCTTATCTGCTTCACTCTTTCAGGGGTCATCTTCCATAAAAATAGGTAAGTATGGTTTAGTCCTAGTCTGTTTTAGTCTCTTTCTCTTAGTGAGAAGCTTCTTGACTGCTACACATCCTTTCGGACTCATAGTGCTGAGTTGTCCTCTTACAGTGGAACAGGGCTGAACAGGCTGAAGAGAAAGAACTGTGGATGATTTAACGTTGTCCGGTCTCTTTAAGATGAAGCTCCGAGTGCTGTTTATTTAATTGGTTGCTATTTTGGTGGTCTACCAGGTGGTGGTTAGGAGTCCCATCTCATACTGTGATGTTTCGACAAAGAAGGAGTCAAAGGGACAAGAGTATCTGGTTGATCTCCAGAATACCGCCATATAACCTGTAATCAGCCACAGAATTCTAAAAAAAGTAACGAAAGGGAAGTTTTTAACATGAAACCAAGAAAGAAAGACATAGGGCTTTAGGTGAATGCTCTTTACTGAACACAGCAGCAGTGGAGGAACCGCCAGTCCAACTGGAATGCCCCGGAATCTTATTGGCAGTCTGATGGCAACACCAAGCCTGCTCTGTGTCAGTGTCTACAAATCATGATGTTCAGAAATTGACCACTACATGAATTTAAAACTTCCTTATGTTCTATGTGCACTTCTAACACCCTGATGTTCTGTGAATGCTGAGGTATACTATAGGCTTTACCAGATCCCTGTGGATCGAATATCCACAGATCCTTTAATGACTCTGCAGAACAGAGAAACACAGACAGGCTCCTCCTGTGCTTCGTAAAGCAGCGTTGTTTTTAATTAGTCCGGTTGAATGACCACATATTTTATGTCTAATCTCCTCTTTTTTGTGTCTTTTTCTGTTCATTTTGTTTCATTTCAGGTCAGCTATCATTCTACAACGCAGAAAGCAAACAGCTGCTTCACACGTTCAAGACGAAGTTCACTCAGCCTGTTGTACCGGCCTTTATGGTGAGAGCAAGTTAAATCCTCACAAGAGAAATCACCAAATCCATACGCTCTTCTAACTAGGATATAGTTACAGTGAGTCCAAGAAGTATTTGATCCCTTGCTGATTTTCTTCGTTGGCCCACTAATAAAGACATGATCATTCTATACTTTTAATGGTAGATGTATTCTTACATGGAGAGACAGAATATTAAAAAGAAAATCCAGAAAATAAATCTAAGGAATATATATTAATTGATTTGTATTTCATGGAGTGAAATAAGTATTTGATCCCTCTTGCCAAACACACTCAATACTTAGTGGCAAAGCCTTTGTTTGCAAGCACAGCGGTGAGACGTTTGTTGTAGTTAACCACAAGTTTAGCACACACACCAGGGGGAATTTTGGCCCACTCTTCTTTGCAGATCCTCTCTAAATCATGAAGGTTGGTGGGCTGTCGCTTGGCAACTCTGACCTTCAGCTCCCTCCATAGATTTTCGATCGGATTGAGGTCTGGCGACTGGCTGGGCCACTCCATGACCTTAATGTGATTCTTCTTGAGCCAATCCTTTGTTGCCTTTGCTGTATGTTTAGGGTCGTTATCATGTTGGAAGACCCAACCACGGCCCATTTTCAGATCCCTGGCAGAGGGAAGGAGGTTGTCCCTCAGGATTGTGCGGTACATGGCTCCATCCATCTTCCCAGTGATGCGGTGAAGTAGCCCTGTACCCTTGGCAGAGAAACACCCCCAAAACATTATGCTTCCACCTCCATGCTTGACGGTGGGCACAGTGTTCTTGGGGTCATAGGCAGCATTTTTCTTCCTCCACACATGGCGGGTGGAGTTGAGGCCAAAAAGTTCAATTTTTGGTCTCGTCTGACCACAAAACCTTCTCCCAATAACTTGGTTCATCTTTCAAATGATCATTGGCATACTTGAGGCGCGCCTCCACATGTGCTCTCTTCAGCAGGGGTACCTTTCGGGCACTGCAGGATGTGAATCCATTGTTGCGCAAAGTGTTGCCAATTGTTTCCTTGCAAACTGTGGTCCCCAGCTGCCTTCAGGTCATTTGCTAACTCCTGCCGAGTGGTTGCAGGACGATTTCTGACCGTTCTCAGCATCATTGCCACCCCACGAGGCGAAATCTTCTTTGGAGCACCGGGCCGAGGTCTGTTGATTGTCATGTTATACTTTTTAAACTTTCTGATAATTGCACCAATAGTTGTTACTTTCACATCCAACACCTTACTAATCTTTTTGTAGCCCATTCCAGCTTTGTGAAGGTCAACAATTCTGACTCTGAGGTCCTGTGACAGCTCTTTGGTTTTACCCATGTTGGAGACTTGAAATCTGTGTGATCTGTCTGATTCTGTGGACAGGTGTTTTTCACACAAGTGATTAGTGAGAACAGGTGGCTTCAGGTCAGGTAACAAGTTGATTGGGAGTGTCTAACTGGTCTGTAAAAGCCAGAACTGCTAATGAATACTAAGGGATCAAATACTTATTTCACTCCATGAAATACAAATCAATTAATATATATTCCTTAGATTTATTTTCTGGATTTTCTTTTTAATATTCTGTCTCTCCATGTAAGAATACATCTACCATTAAAAGTATAGAATGATCATGTCTTTATTAGTGGGCCAACGAAGAAAATCAGCAAGGGATCAAATACTTCTTGGACTCACTGTACATCTTCCTTCTCCGGGCTACAATACGTATGGCATAGAAAGTAATACACTGTATAGAGATCAAATCATAACAATAATAATAATAGTAATAATAATAATAATAATAATTATAATAATAATAATGTCCTTTAAAAGTAAATATTCAGTGAACGTGGCCGCCACTGAAACTGGAGCCTCTATGTTTCACTATGGTACAGTGCAGAAAGCATGAGGTCTATATGTAGCAGTGTAAAATGAAATCTGATCCACTTGTCCATGTACCAGACTGTCTCCTGCCACAACCGGAATGTTATGCACTACATCTGCTAACAGCAGCTCCATTGAGAGAAGAAAGGATTGAGTGGTACACGCCTTTAGGGGACAGCAGAACAAAAGAGGCTGAGGCTGAGGTTTGAAGGCGTGTTAGCGTGTGAAGTGGGAGTAGTTTACAGTGATTACCACTAACTCAGCAGTGCACTAGTAACAGCTGCTGGGTTCATACAGTTCTCGAAAAGTCAGTGTATTTTTAATGCTCCTGTCCCAGGCCTGCAGAGCTCATGGATTATTATATATTATAGAAAGATGGTTTTTAAAAAATGGCCACCATTGAAAGCTGAATAATCTGAATTGAATCTTTATATTTTTGGAATACCTGATGTAATATGTAGACATTGTTAAAGTTTCAAAATATACCATTCACTCCCCAGTACATATACACACATAATCACAAACATGCACCCAGAAGGAAGTGTGGTATGGCAATGCTATTCAGGAGGAAGACAAAGGTTACCAGGAACAATAAATGATGATATATTTAGACTGATACGGGCAATAAAAAAACAGGAGGATATACATGCGTATATCAATTTATAGATAAAAATAGCATACCATATTAAAAACATGTATAAAAGATATTAATTTTGGGAGCAAAGATCCAACATTTCACATAGAGAATCAACAGCATTATAGTAAATCTGATAAAGTTACAACAGGTAAAAAACCATGTTATTTAATTATATTAAAAGAAAACATACAAGTCACTTTACATAACTCTGATGAAATAGAGTAAACAAGGGTGTTAACAAAAAGGTTACGCCTTGTTCTGGACTACCATACATTCTGAATTATGATTCCCTTTTAAAAAAAAATGTAGTCCAAAATACCAAAATCCTGACTTAATCCCAGACCGGGACACCAAATCTACCTGTCCACGTCAGACAGGCCTTTTGTAATGCTATATGATGTTAGTGGTCATTCAAGTTTTAACTACACAGCAGAACAAAATCTTACAGTTAGTTCAACACATCTATTAAGAACACACAATACTGAGCAGACACGTTCACTGGACGGTCAATTCTGCCTACACAAAATGCCCTAAATGAAGAATGAAATGAAAAAAAATCTAAAAAAATTAAATGTGATATTTGTAAAATCAACATGTCATTGTTTTCAGACTAAAACACTATTTTTAAGACAAGTCCTAAAGCTATACAAATCTACAGGGGTTGGACAATGAAACTGAAACACCTGTCATTTGAGTGTGGGAGGTCTCATGGCTAAACTGGACCAGCCTGGTGGCCAATCTTCATTAATTGCACATTGCACCAGTAAGAGCAGAGTGTGAAGGTTCAGTTAGCAGGTAAGAGCACAGTTCTGCTCAAAATACTGCAATGCACACAGCATTATGGGTGACATACCAGAGTTCAAAAGAGGACAAACTGTTGGTGCACGTCTTGCTGGCGCATCTGTGACCAAGACAGCAAGTCTTTGTGATGTATCAAGAGCCACGATATCCAGGGTAATGTCAGCATACCACCAAGAAGGACGAACCTTCACCAGCATCACGTAGTGACCTGGCCACTATCCTGCAAGAAGAATGGCTTAAACTCCCTCTGACCACTGTGCAGGACTTGTATATGTCATTCCCAAGACCAACTGACGCTGTATTGGCCGCAAAAGGAGGCCCTACACCATACTAATAAATGATTGTGGTCTAAAACCAGGTGTTTCAGCTTCACTGTCCAACCCCTGTATATATCTGAAGCGCTGTCAATAACGACATCATAAAGCATGAACATGATTTGTGTCGGAATTGCTGAGAAACTGGATTTAAATTAACTGGCCCTGCTACAAACAGCAAAAATCATGAGAAATGTAAAAAGTACGTTTACAGCACTGGTGAAGATATCACAGTAGTCATTAACACAGTGTTGGTCTTCAGTTCTTCACTCTCTTTTGCTCTTCGTCGAGGTCCTTCTACAGCATTTACGGAAGAGCCAAGTGCAGCTCTTCACAAAGATGAAGATGACCAGAGCAACTATGGAGAGTAAAAAGGCAGCCACGTCCAGAGAGTAGTACTGGTACCAAGTGAGGTCATGAGCCGCCACCCTCAGGTGCTTGGCCCCCTTGTTGCGCATCACAAACTCAATCCAGAAAACAGCCTCGTCCAGCGGCTTCATCGGCCGATCATGGTGGATTCGGGACAGCCTCATGATGCTCTCTTTGTACCTGACAGAAGAAATTAGATAGAAGTGAAACCAGGGATGTGGGAAGTAAGGATGCAGAAGCACCTCCAGAGCTAAGCACTACACCTGCTACTAATAACAAAACATTCAGAGCTTAATCACAATTTAAGTGTAGTAAAGATCCAGTGTGCTGGTTTTAGAGGGTAGATCTTTTACTTCTAGATTTTTAATGCCTACGTAACTGTTTTATTACAGCGAGTCAGGTTATTACAACTGGTTATGTTTATAACTGGTTAGTTTTTAGGTTAGTTTGAGGAATGACATTTCTATTAGCCACTATATCTCCCTTTGGATGTGCTCAAATCTTACCGCATCACTGTGGACGTGACACCATGGTCAGTTACCATACAACCTGAGTGCTCACTGCTCATTTCATTTGCACCTACACAAAAGTGACTGGGGGGCATGATAGTGCATCGGCAGTCATTTAATTTGCCTCATACATGAATTCTATAACTTCACACTGAGGACCCTTAAAGTAATCTCTATCTAGGAGCTTCTACTTACAAAAGAAACCCAAAAACAATCAACTCACGACGGATTGTTAATGACATCGGTGAGAGCGTCCTTCAGGTCTTTGCTCTCCATTGTTTTGAAGTCCAATATAGTAGCTGCTCCTTTGGTTTTCATGTGGAACACATTATCTGGCTGGTCGATAAACAGTGGAATGGCCACCATTGGGACACCATGGTATATAGCTTCATATATTCCGTTAGTCCCACCATGGGTGATGAAGGCCTTGGCTTTAGGATGTCCTGTCAGATACAAGATCATTAGTGCATGCTGAGGAACATTCTGGCATATCCGGAGTATACCCACATAGCAGAAGGCCAATAATCTTATCTAATAATAATAATAATAATAATAATATATTATGGTGTTATGGATTTGCTTGAATTGGCAATAACATAACATTAGATGTTATTTAAGAAAACCCAACCCAGGGTTTAAAGTCATTTTGGACAACCAAACAAACTAACCACGCATTTAGATACTAAGGAAACTGTAACTTGAGAGTTGTTTTCCATGTTAATTATAGGTGTCTTTTTCTTTACAGAGTTTAAGACAGTTTCCTGCTTTGATTCTTCAGATTTGAGATACTAAGGTGGAAAAAAATCATATTTGACAAGTCACAATTGGCATGTATATCAGTCAGGCTCTAAATATAACAAATTCTAAACTCTGCTTCATTTTTATCATAGAACATTCTGGTCATTATAGAATAATTCAGTATTCCATCAGAACAACAATAAACCGGGTAACACCAGCAACACTGCATTGGCACAACAATATTTTACAAGTAATATTGGAAAAACAGATCACCTTGAGTGATCTTGTAATTACCATGTATGGAGATATTTTAAATTCACTTATAGCTACACTTTGTAAGGCTTGGGAATCTGATGACACAGATGTATGAAAGAAGATTATTTGACGAAGGTGATTATTACAAATGGTAAATGTTAAAAGAGAACTGAGACAGAATTCAAATATCAAATCTTAGTGAACAATGTGTCTTCTGAGGGTGTGAGTAAATGGTCTACTATTGTCATCATAACTTCATAAGTTTACCTGATTTCAGTCATGTGACTGTGTTGACAGGGAAAGACTTACGATCATTTGAAAACCTCCCATGAAATTTAACCTGACTTTTTAAATGATTTCAGGCTTTTATTTAAGCTTTTGTTACAGCAGCACTCCCTCAATAATTTCAATGTTCACAACAAAACTTTAACAACCTTAAATTACACCCACATTTTCATATTGGTTGGGCCCAAGTATATACCTACATGACAAAACGGCTCATTACCTAGTAAATCATTCTGGGGAATCCAGTCATACAGTTTTGTGTTAGGAGCAAGAGTATCTGGTTGATCTCCCGAATACCGCCATATAACCTGTAATCAAACACAGAATTCTGAGAAATTAACAAAAGGGAAGCTATTAACACAAAACCGAGAAGACCGAGTTTTAACAACTCGACTGCATGCAAGTTCTGCGTGAGGCACTTGCTTATGACAAGTCTGGTCTGTTTCCAGTTCTTTATGGAGATTAAACGACACCCATCAGTTTTCAAACATTATAAACATGGTGTGATCTCAGACCTTTTGTGGGATCTGCCCGAGTGCTGAAGCGATGGTGTTGGCTCTCTCTTTAGTCAGGTTATTCACCATGGAGCCTAGGGAAAACACCACAATGCCATGATCCCCTGAGCTTTGAACAAACTCCTCCATCTCCTACAAACCCAAAGACAGATACGTTAGTCCTCGTGTTCCTCAAGAAGTGTCAAAATTATTCAGACAGTGGTTGGAGCAGTCAAGAACATGACAAAGTGCCATGCATCAGTGTAGGGTTTTAAAGTGGAGATCTCAAACTGCTATGTAATATGCATGTTACATATGCATATATATATACAGGGGTTGGACAACGAAACTGAAACACCTGGTTTTAGACCACAATCATTTATTAGTATGGTGTAGGGCCTCCTTTTGCGGCCAATACAGGGTCATTTGGGCAGCCGTGGTTTTACGTTTTTTGGATACAATCCGGGTTAGCACCCGAACATCCCTTTCAGACAGCTTCCACTTGCGTCCACAGTTAATCCTGTTGGATGTGGTTCGGCCTTCTTGGTGGTATGCTGACATTACCCTGGATACCGTGGCTCTTGATACATCACAAAGACTTGCTGTCTTGGTCACAGATGCGCCAGCAAGACGTGCACCAACAATCTGTCCTCTTTTGAACTCTGGTATGTCCATAATGTTGTGTGCATTGCAGTATGTTGAGCAGAACTGTGCTCTTACCTGCTAACTGAACCTTCACACTCTGCTCTTACTGGTGCAATGTGCAATTAATGAAGATTGGCCACCAGGCTGGTCCAATTTAGCCATGAGACCTCCCACACTAAAATGACAGGTGTTTCAGTTTCATTGTCCAACCCCTGTAAGTGCATGTAATATGCTGAACCAGTATATTAGTTATCAAGTTATGAGAGTGCCAAACAGAGACATAGGTCATACAGGACCATGTTACAGATCTTATAGAGTGATTTGACTGAATACAAATTTGTACATTATGGGCCTAAACAGTCAGTATACAGTAAATAAGCTGACAAGCTTGAGTTTGACGCTGAGGTGAAAACCCGTCTGGTCCCAGGCTGTTTGCTTGTTTTCTGCAGTACCAGAAAATGAACCAGGTCAGGATCGGTATCTAAATTCCATCACTTCCATCTTATACTAAACCTTAATGTGTAACTCAAGCATTTAAACAATTCAAAAGACTCCCTGACAGTCAGTGATCTTACTTTTGGAAGCGGCTTTGGAGGCTTGCATTGCAGTCCCCCAACAAACTTCAAGTTGGGCAGGAACGGTCGTGGATACTCAAAGTCCCAGTACGTTCGGATCAGCCAGATGTCAACTTTTCCCATAGTTTCACACAGTGTTGTGGGTTTGCCTATGAAGAAAAAAAGGAGTAAAGATGATGTGATAATTTGCATAGTTTAATTAACTAAATCATTTCTATATCGTTTCACATGAAATGGTGAATGGTGAATCATTTGCAGTTTGATTATTGCTGTATATAGCCGAACATTCTCTACTAGCTCAATGAGCATGTTTACCAGGTTGTTTACTCTGTGCATCGCCTCTAATCAGTCAATAAACTCGCACAGCCCCTGGGCCTTGTTCTTATGATCTGATCACTGTTCT
>JAMWET010003192.1:12500-43830 GCA_024036415.1 Prochilodus magdalenae | reverse complement strand
GATTTGGACAGAATTACAGTTTATATGAATTTGCCCCAAACCAGGCTAAATATCACTTTCCTTGAGAGTGTGCTTTACACATACAAGAAATACTATCTTAATTAGAAAAACAAAAAATCGAAAAAATTTTATCTAAAAATGTCCTATTAATATCTAAAACTGACACAACTGTGCATTATGGAATTAAGCCCCTCCTTTATATTCATCTGCTTATTAAATATTTACGTGCTGTAAAGATCTTTTGAAAGGAGCTTGGAAATGCATTGAACAGCAGTGTAGTTTCCAGTAAATTTAATATTTATTAGTGGCGCTTCAGCGAACCGGGCTGGCTGCACCAGCTGTGCCGAGGTTCACATGCAGGCTAGCGCTAACATAAGGGAGTGGTTACTTAATATTAAGAAATGCCCCTAAGCAAGAGTGTGTGCTGGCGAAGCCAAGGGAAACCCACACTACATGGCCAAAAGTATATGGACAGCAGCCTCACACCTATAGGAGTGTGCAGGACATCCCATTTCACTCCCACTCTTCTGGGAAGGCTTGTGCATAAGATTTTGGAGAATGTCCTTGGGAATCTAGGCTCATTCACTGGTACTGGTATAGCCTAGCCCACCATCACTATTCCAGTCTACCCCAAAGGTGTCCAGTGGGGCCAAATAAAAACTATCCGTAGTAGAGGCTGGGTGCTTATTTTATCATTTGGTTAAGATAACATAGCAGTTATACATTCGTTAAGCATTGGACCCACAGGTAATGTTAAGCAAACATTGAAAACGGCTGTGTAACTAATGTTAATGTCTCATTTCATGTTAGCTAGTCAACACTTCATTTAAAGTGTTAACAAATTTTGATCAGTGTAATCAGTAAGGTGTTTTCTTTTTAAAATATTCCAACATGAACCAAAATGATCAACAGAGTGTGATGCAATGCCCATTTGGACAGGTAGTATTGTGTTACAGATATATCTAGAAAATTAGCATTCCAGTCAGTTATAACAATAGCCTAACAATACCACGATGTAGCTCAGCGACAGTGAGTTAAGGTAGCATCAAGCCATGAGCCCAGCATGAGAGGCTAACTGGTTAGCATGCTAACTGCTGTAAATACCTCTGCAACACCATAGATATACATATTTAATATTTGATACAACAACAAAATGGCTGTTTATTTACATTCTGGTTGAAAAACAACAAATTGCTTCTTTAGCTTTCAGCTCCAAATAAGAAACTACCACACTAGTCAAATTCCTGGATTTTTTTGGCTTTCCTTATTTTCATGGCAGCATGATTGTCCTTTGGTTCCAGACTGGTCCTTACTGGTTCACACCAGCTGCTGCTCCAGTATTTGTGAAGTTATTTTAAGTTATTTTTGAAGTTATTAAGTATATTTTTTAAGTATTTTGCCAAATCTTCCCTCTAAAAATGATTGACAGTAGTAAGTGCGGGCAGCTCCTAATTACCTCCTAATTACTAATAATGCCCAAGGATATTTTACCTTCAACAATTAGGACCCCCATCACACGGCTTTAAACTTCAGTTAGCACAGTGCTGGACCACCACAGGACCAGTCAACTGCAACGACACAGATAACACCGATGTTATCAATGACCTCGCACAATTAAATCACATCACATAGCTCCCCCAGAAAGCTTCTCAATAACAACATCTAAGCCAAGACCCCAGTCCTACAGCTTCTACACCCACACAATACACCGAAAAAAAAAGGATACGCTCGCAGGATAGCCGACTGTAGCGCTGCGCCCACCCGGGGCTCTAATTTCAGACGCCAGACAATTATACTGAAACACTTCACCCTCTTTTAACCTGCTTCAAACGTTCGGGAACCAAAACACAAACCTGCAAGCCTCAGTCTCGTTTGTCCTGGCTTGTTTTCGTTCCTCTCAGTGGTTAAAACTTTGGCAAATGACTCTGTATGTGTAAAAAGTGTGTGTCAGGTGAAGTTAGCATCTGAGGCTAAGGCGAAAATGGGATGCTGAGCACAGCAGGAGGCTATGGAGGGGTAAAAGAAAGGAGGGGAAAAAAAGAAGAGTAGAGCTCTGAGTTGCTTTAGCAATTACGAGGCCAGGAAACCGAAGAGGTGTTCGCACACAACACAGGAATGCAAAAACAAAGGAGCCATTCAGGACGCTAACACCCAAGGTGTTTTCTTAAAGCGTGGGGTTTGTCAGCTGACACACACACACACACACACACACACACACACACACACACAACCGCACACAACCACACACACAGAGGAAAATGAAAGATAATGACCGCCGGCTACCAGGTGCTTTAAGCTGCTGCGGTGGGAGCTGAGAGCTCAGCCTTGCATGCAACAGTGACTATTAACACCAATATCCCCATACAAAGGAAAAAGGTTCTTCAAGGGTTCCTTAGGAAAGATGGGTTCTGGCTATGTGGAACCGTGAATAGCACACCCTTGGCATGGTGAAATGGTTCTGCAGATTGCTTCTTTACACTAGCATACCGAAAGTCAGGTGACATCAGTATGCAGATTGTGTTAGATAGTGGTGTTCCCTCAGGGGACGGCTTGGGAACACCCACACCTGTCTAATTTGTGAGGTGTTATCTTGTGGGTGAGGTGGAACACTGGTCAGCGTGCTCAGACGTGACTTGAACGAGCCATGATAGTGGAATGTCTATATTGGGTTCATGTTTAGTGAATGTGCTCCAGAATGCTCCTCCAACCAGTTCTGGACATCTTGCACCAAGCAGTGAAGCGGAGAGGGTACCGGTCAATGGTGTGACCCCACACCAGTATAGAACCACCACTAGCCTGCACAGTCCCTTGTTGACCACTGGGTCCGTTGTTTCTTGGCGTCTGCGCCACACACAAACCCTACCATCAACCTCGAACAACTGGTACCGTGACTCTTTGGACCACACCACATATTGCCAGTCTTCTAGGGTCGTTAGCAGCCCACCCTCTTCTGATCCACACTACAGCAAGACAGGCAGCAACGATAAACAGGACCACCAAGAGGCATGAAGCTCCAAAGCTCTGGTGTATCAAACTGGGGCTGCTCCACACCCAAGCCGCTTTCTGCTGCCCCTGGATCCTCACCTGGTGTAACTATCAGACTCACATATGGACATCAGTCTCTGTCACGGCTTGATGTCAGTCTTTTGAGTTTGTGAGGTTGGAGGTTAAATCACACACCTCCTCACTCAGGGCTCAAACATCTGCAGGGCCCCGTCCCACACCGGAGCTGACACTGATGATGAATCCGCGGTCACCTCACTGAAAGACCCCACGTCACCGAGGACTCAGAAAGAGTGTGTGTGCTGTATTTCAGGGGCCACACAGGAGAACATTAACACGTTAGCAGCTTGAGAAGGTTTGACTGCTGAATGGACGTGGGGTGGGTGTGTAGGTTAATTAGGACTGTTTGGTGGAGGGTAACAACTCCATCTTAATTCTCATACCACCGCCACTCTCAATGCAATGGCTTTACATGATTGATTAATTAATTAATTAATGAGTTTTTTTAAATGAATTAATCATTCATTTATTCATTCATTCATTCACTCACTCACTGGTTTATCTCGGTCATTTTGTAACTTTATTTATTGATTTATTTATCATTCATATAATTCTAATTTTAATTTTCAGTCCTTTTTATTAATAATTTATTTATTGATGATTTATTTAATAAAATGTATTTATTATTATTATTATTATTATTATTATTATTGCTATATTTATTTTCTCCAAAATTATTTTTCTTTTTATGTAATTACTTTTAAGAATCATTTTTAGTTCATCTGTTTTAATTTTAGTGTGCCAATTTATCCCTTTATCTAGCAATCTTATGAATTATTGGATTAGTTTTATTCTTTGTTTATTAAGTAAATGAATATTTTTAAATCTTTTTTGTTTGTTCTTTGTTTTACAATTTTTTTTTCCATTGAGTCTGCCAGATTAAAAGCTATTTTAATTTTTTTTTTTTTTATTCCCTTATGATGTATATACTCGGCTACTTTGAAAATGAGGGTCACCCACAGCGTTTTTTTCCTGAAGATAAATAAAGGTTGACTGTTTGAAACCACGCTGCTCCTCTAAAACAGAAGCGTTCTGTTGTGGTACCTGCTGTCAGGTTGGACAGGTTTTTTTTTGGAACATTGGCGAACGTCCCGTTCCGGATAATCATAAGCCCTATCAAGTATCAGTCAATAGACACAACTCTCCAAACATTTGTAGACACCTGCTCCAACAGCAATACTTCTGAAATTGGTTGGTGTAGCAGATAACACCACTACCCGCCTAGAGGCCACCACCACATGTGGGAGACTGGGGTTCAAATCCCGGTCTGGGTGACTACGCTGTGCTACACCAATAAGAGTCCTTGGGCAAGACTCCTAACACTACACTGGCCCACCTGTAATATGAATAGCCTTGTAAGTCGTTCTGGATAAGAGCGTCAGCTAAATGCTGTAAATGTAAATGAAATCAAGGGTACTGGACTTTGACCCCGCCCCCCTTTTTTATTTGGAGAGCTTTGCACTAGATGTTGGAGTTTTGTAAATGCAACAAGGATTTGATTGCATTCAGCTACAAGAGCCTCAGTGATGTAGGATTACAGAACGCTTCTGGATAGCAAACATCATTCTTGCTCATGTGGGCGTGGCCAAAGACCATAGTGTGAAGGAAGTAGCTGAATCTGCAGGTGTATGGAAGCGTCAAACAGGTCCATCAACCAAACACACAGGCATCCACCAAATCTGGACCAACTGGCCAATTCTTTGATATGAGTGACGGACTGTTGATGTGGCCTACATCCAGAAACTTGTCCAGTCCATGCCCAATCCAGTCCCAGCTGTCATTGGTGCTCATGGAGGTATTACCCCCTCAATCATAGAGGGGATATAATGTCTGGTGAGCTTGCTTTTAAATGTGGAACCAAAAATGGGGAAAAAGAAAACTGGGAATTACTGTTTCCATATCTCCAACTGCACTGTGGTACCTTGTGGGTGGAGTGTCAATAAGTCAATTAGTTCTCAGACCCTTCATGAGCTCAGGCCAGGTGCTTTGGCAGGGCAGGGATGATGGCTGTTCTACAGAATGTTTGACTTGCACAATGGAATCCAAATTGATTTAGCAAGATACACATTCCAAATAACACAGCCCTGCGGTTTACTGATACAATGAGTGTCATGCCCTCTAAGCCATTGTGTCACAGGGCTGTTAGGTGTGCCTGGACCACACGCTTAAAAGATATTAGACTGGTCTGAATTCTGTACATGCTTCTCTGGTGTAGGTCAGCATCTCAACCACTTCTAGAAACCGATAAATTAGTTCCAACACGTCAAAACCACATGCAAAATGATTAACCCTCAACGTTTCTGGGAAGCTAGTGATTCACGCGACTCCATGACACTGTGACTCATGATTGTTCTCACAGCAGAACAAGCACATCAGACTTCACTACATGGAGCACATGATATTTCAAAGCCTACGATGACATGATATTATTATCGTGATGAATCGCAACATGCTTTTCAGTAATTGACAGTAATTTGGAACATCAAACAGCTGCGTGCATCATACAAACCGCAGCTTCAGGCCCAGTTTACAGTAACTGCATTGTAATACGAAGAAGCTTGTTTGCTCATTTGTCTTCCTGTTAACATTTAACAGTGCATAGAGAGCGCAAAACTGACCCAACAGGGGGAGATATTGTGGAATATTTCATCAGTAAAATAATATAATTTATAGTTTAAATTATTAATTTATAGTTTATATTTACAGTAATATAATTATTATATATTATGCATTCCTTATCTTGCTTCAAAGCATCAAAAACGTCAAAATTTTAATTTAAAATTTTGTAGTTTGAAAAAAAAAACCCATTAAATTACAATAATTAACATTTTTTTCACTGCTTGAATCTTTATGTACTGTAAAAGGAGTGTTGTTGGTCCAACCCAAAAAAAAAAATCACATAGAAAAAAATTCTTTAGACGAGCGATTCTTTCAATCAAACTAATTTGAGTTTTTCAGTAAAACTTAAGCCATTTTTTTGGTTGCACTTTGTACAGTGCGTAGAGGCCGTGGTATTTTAACCATTGACCATTGTGTTTAGAAAAGGATTTTTCCCCCCCTGGATATTTAATGGATTACCCAAAAATGACTGTGACTATGCTGAATTCAAAAGGCAATGTTTGACTTGCACATTGGAATCCTAATTAGATCCCTAACCCTAACCTTATCAACATCTGTTAAATAAAGTGCTATATAAATTCCAGTGTTGATCTATATTGTTTCTACAAATCTAAATTTATTAAATTTGGTAGAATTATGATGCAGTTAAAATAGAAAGCAATGAGTTATACATCTTCCTCACATGCAATTGGGGAAAATAAAAAGTTCATAGCTCTTAAGTATACACTCTTCCTGAAATGGATGTCAAGAGCACATTCCATTTAAAAAATCTGAAGGAATTTTGTGAAACTAGTGTGTAAAACTATACAAAAGAAATTAGAAGTAAAAAAGCTTAAAATAAACATTATATGTTTCAATTTAAAAAATATAAATTTAAATTAAATTAAGAATTATATGTTTAAATTAAAAATGATAAATGATTAAAGTATGCTTGGATTATGCCCTGTATAACTGCTTCTGTCAATTTGTATTCAGGATTATTATAACTTGAAGCAACACCCATCCTCAAAACAACAGTGACACACAGAAGGAGGTGTGGGAGTGCAGGTGTGTAAGGAAGGAAGATGACCAGGATCAATAACTGATGATAAATTTAGACTGATATGATCAATATTTATTGAGCTACACATACAGAAGTCTGTCTCCCAGTATGGCATCGGGCTGCCGTGTTTACTAACCCAACACACCAGACATCTCGGTATGGAGCTGTAGAGGTTCCTAATGGTGTCCTGTGATAATCCATCCCATGCAGCTTCAACATCCTCACACAGTTCCTGCAGATGGTGCGGTAGGGGTGGAGGTGGAGTGACACCAGGCCTTCTGGACGTGTGACAACAAACCGTCCATCTTGGTGCTGACCACGGTCACTGAAGATGACCCGCTGCCATTCGGAGTCACTCCATGACAGTCTGGTACGATGCCACTGCAGTCTTTGGTGACGGTGACGTGGTGTTAAGGACAGTCGTGGTAACGGTCTGTGTGCATGTAGTCCTGCGTGGTGCAGCCGCCTGCCAATGGTGCTGCACTAACAGGATGACTCATGGAGGACACCACTGCTCGCTGGATGTCTGTAATCGTAGCTGAGTCAGTCTGGCACAGCGATAAGGACGGTCCTTGTAAATTATGTCTCACCATGTCAAACCTACCCACGAGTTTCATTCCTGTGGGTTGATTCCTTCTGGGTGCAGCTTTATGTGCATCTACTCTCTTGATGATGAGTTTTACAGGTGATAACATATGCTATACTCATGAGTGAGTATGCAGTTGGTAATTATGACTGACATGGTGCATTCGGACGGGGACTAAACTCACTGAGAACCACCGGTAGTGATTACATTACACCACCTCCCCATGCAAAACTAATCCAGTCCCAATAGGGCTTCATAAAGCTCAGAAAGGAAAATAGAGCCCTGCAGACAGACTTGCATAACAGCAGAACGGCAGGACATTCATCCAAACGTTTAAAACAGGATCAGTTGGTGTTTTGGAATTGCTCCAGGATGGCGTTCATAATCGCAGCCTTAGCCAAATATCTATTATGAGATAAAGCACATCCTGTCAGCTTCACACACTACAGGAAATGAAGTCTTTGGCGGGGTGACTAAGCACGCTGCCAGTCTGGAACGGGAGTAGTTATTTTCTGCCTTGTTTGGCTTGAGCTCCTGGGTTATGGTGTGGCCTACTGCTCTCTACCCACCTCTCGTTTTCTCTGAGCTGCTATTTCCACTCATGTCCCAGGCTGGCTGCTTGTCTGGGGCCTTCGAGAGGCACCATCTCTGCGGCTTCCAGTTAACTTGCTCTGCTCTCAACCCACCCCTGTACTTATGGTTTATCCAAAAACTATATTTACCGTACCTCTGACAAGAGGAACCTGAGAAACGACACTTTTAAAGAGACACTCAGTGATCGAGCTGGACCAAGGAGTAACAAGCTGAACAGCAGATTTAGGGTTACATATATCGAATTACATACGAGCACAAGGGCGTACAGTAGAGTGGGCTGAGCGGAGGCACGGGCACCGCATAATCTTCGAGGTGTGTTGGAGGGTTTGAGCATGGCTTAACCTATTTTGACAACATCAAACATTATAGCAGCAAGCTTTGCTTTTGGATAACACATGGGGATGTGTGTTAGGTTCATTAGCTCCACCTCCTCAAACCTACACTCATTGTCTAACCCCCACAGGACCACCACAGAGCAGGTACTATTTGGGTGGTGGATCATTCTCAGCACTGCAGTGACACTGACGTGGTGGTGGTGGTGTGTTAGTGTGGGTGGTGCTGGTGTGAGTGGATCAGACACAGCAGTGCTGCTGGAGTGTTTAGACACTGTGTCCACTCACTGTCCACTCTATTAGACACTCCTACCTTGCTGCTCCACCTTGTAGATGGGCAGTCAGAGACGATAGCTTATCTGTTGGTCATCCTCTAGTCCTTCATCAGTGGACACAGGACGCTCTTGGCTGAATAGTTTTGATAGGTGGACGATTCTCAGTCCAGCAGTGACACTGACTGAGTGTATGATCCACTCACACCAGCACCACACACACCAATACACCACCACCACGTCAGTGTCACTGCAGTGCTGAGAATGATCCACCACCCACATCATACCTGCTCTGTATGGTGGTACAGGACAGTGAGTGAGTGGACATGGCTGGTGGCTCTGTAGACTGTGACCTTTGGTGGGGTCAGGTACTCATATTAGATCTCTGGATCATTAATCTGAAAAGATATCAGAAGGAGCTCCATCACTCCAAAGTGTGCCGTTCCACTGCTTGGGTTTGGGAGATCTACACCTGGGATTGGGTATGGGCTCCCGTTCGAATGTCAATGTTTTTCTATGGAGATTATACAAGCTGTGAGTGTGCAAGTAAACACCTGTGTCTGCATCTGCTGCACCGTTTGGACATATACTGTTCTTCTTTGAACCTGAAATTGAGTTTGGACATCAAAATTGGTGAACAGGAAGTGAACATTTGCGCTGTACTCCATATAGTATCTTAATAATAAGATGTCGTATGTTATAGTCCATGGGGTTTTATGGAGATGAAGGCTGTTAGTACCACACAGCATCAGGACAGCACATTATGAAGGTTTATCATGACCACAGGTACATGTCTTAGGGATGTTGTTCAAAGTTCGGACTGGTGGCCTGTCCAGGGTTTTCCCTGCCTTCCACTCACTGAGCTCTGGAATAGGCTCCATGACCCAGAACGATAAACACATCTCAGAGGATGAAGGAATTAATGATCGATTTCTCAACTCTGGATGCCAGATAATTTTATTCATTATTCTATTATATCATTATGTTCATTTTCATAACTATAATAAGCTCCCAGGATAAATTTGGGGATGTAATACCTCCATGAGAACCAGTAACAGCTGGGACTGGATTGGGCATGTACTGGACAAGGTTCTGGAGGTAGCCACATCAACGTTCAGACCCTCTTACATCAAAAGAATTGGTCAGGTGGTCCAGATTTGGTGGATGCCTTCCCTGGAGTCCAAGGTAGTTCCCACAGATTTCCGAGAAGGTTCAAATCTGGGGATTTTGTGGGTCATTCCAGATGTGTGAACACTCCTGAAACTTCATCATTCCAATCAGTCACATGTGCCAGCCAGTGGATGAAAGAACTGCCATCTTGGAATACACTGATATGAACATCGTGCTCCTCAGTAAGATGATGGGCTATAGGGAAACCTGGTTGTCCAGCAGCTCAGTGTAGACACTGTTTCAGATTGACCGTTACCTCAACCAAAGAACCCATTTCTACAGAATTGAAACCCCCCCAGAACATCAAAGAGGGGGTATTTGGTTTGGGGAGCTGATCAATGCTATCACATGTTCTTTAGTCTTATAACTAGATGTAATGTTTGGCTTACCTGTGCTAATCACCTGGGCTAATGATGGCTGCACATGCAACCTCTTCCACTAACCTTCTATTAGAAGTTTAATTAAAAGCCCACCAGGATACGTGACATTGTACTTGACATTCCGTCAACTCACTACCCGAAGTTTCATTTAGTTTCAGATTGTATACAGTCATTTCACCTGCACTATCCGTTCTGCCCTCATTCAGCACCTGGGATAACGTTGGGAATGTCTGAGGGAGTTTCAGCCATCATTCTCTGAGACCCAAATCAGTTTCGGACTCGAAACTTGACGATGGAGCGGGACAGCTTGGGTTTGAAAGGGGCCTGGGTCAGGTTATGCCTCATCAATGCCATTCTGTTTGATGGGGCAGGCATCAGGGACTCATCCAGCGAGTTCTCCGAGTTCTCTGTCAGTATGTGGGTTCAGCCCAGAATGTGAAGCCTGATTATTGAAGCTCTAAAGTAACATATAGAAGAACATGCTGGTTAGACGGTAGTAGTCATGGTGAAATGTCTGAGGGACGGATGAGATGGACGCGCACACGTGTGTGTGTGTGCTGACAGAGGTTAGCGAGGCGTAATGTTTAAGCTTCAGGATTAGCAGAAGGAAAACATGAGGAGGAAGGAGCTAGCCAAGGCTTTACCAGCGCTGCGCTAACCACAGAGAAAACCAGCCCGGCCGGGAAAACTATTCCATTACACGGCCACATTTAGCTTCAGTCGACAACTAGCCCACAGACACACTCTCTCTCACACGCACACACACACGCAGAGGCCCGGAGACACAAACAAACTTCCCACAACACATACACAAATATCCAATGCTACTTGGTCTCTTTCTCCGGCCTCCGGTTTGGAGGGCAGATCAAAGGCAGCTGTGGTCATGTTTCTCTTTAGAGTGGCATGTTGTCAGAGGGAGAGAAGAAAAGCTCGGAGTCCGCTCGCCGCTTGTCCGCTGCAAACTTTCCACCAAACAAAATGGAGAGGGCTAAACTCCAAAGGACGTTAGCGAGCCACGGATAACCGTCAGGCCTAAATGATGCAAGAAGCGGGCAGCCTGCTACTCCGAGGATGAATCAGAATTTCTCATAGCATGGGTATACACTCTAAAAATGAATTATTAAGTGGCTATCATACCCCATAGTATGAAAATAAACACATGAGGGAAAGGGGGAAGAGAGAGGGAGCCGAGAGCGAGCGGAATACTGATGCTTTGGTCCAGGGCCCTTGGTGTATTAACAGGTATTATCACAGAGAGGAAAATGAAGCGAGAGAAAGAGAGAGAACGAGAAGGGGTGGGGTTGCGGTGGATAAGAACTCAACCTCAAAGTCAGCGCGGACTAGCCTGATGCTACCTTTTAACCTCTGGCAAGGCAGCTCGCCTCAAGAAGCCCTTCAATGCGCTCCAGACTGGTCCCAGTGCATATTGCTACAATTTCCCTACACAGCCTACACGGACATACACAAAGGTGAGCTGAGCCTCACCTGTATGGCAAAACAAGATGAATCAAACACTGTCAAGCGCTCGAGCACAGACACACACTTGGGCCGCTAGCCAAAAAAAAAAGAAAGGGAAAAAAAAAAAAAAAAAAGGTTGGAAATTTTTTTTTCCACAACTTCTCAATAGCCTGAAACCCACATGGATGCCCCGCAGCAACGCTACCTGAATTACTCTCTCTGAAAAATATGCAGCCACATAAAGGGAATAAACGGCAGGAAAATAAGTCTATTAATCAAAGAGAGATGGCTGTGAGAGCTGTGAGGGAAAACAAGAAATCGTCTCAAGCATTACTGTCTCAATCACCGCTACGTTTAAGGACTGCGGCGGGAAAGAAGAAGCTGGTTCAGCTCTTAACGTGAGGCATCAGAACGTACCGCAACACACCGCTGATGAGGATCTGACTCCCGGTTATCTGCAGCATCTCTAACCTTAGACTTTAGAAGCATGTCCTCCTCGAAGCCTCCTGGAGAAATTCCTTACCTTCAATCCATGGAAGAAGATGATGTTCCATCACTATTCCAGCATAAAGAAGAGTCACTGTGGGGCGTTCAGTCTTCCCTTTAGCCTGAAAGAAGATTGAGAGGGGGCTTTCAGAATGCTGTAAAGCAGTATGGTCTTTAAAGCATTAATAACACAGTAATAGACAGTAATTACCTGTTTATTATCATCTCTCTAAGCAAATTATCGATTTCCAAGCAGTTACTAACATCCATAAACAACAGTAAACCAACGCACAACCCAACACAGATTCGGTACAATACGAAACCATCCATTCCACAGGATAAAGAGAGAATATGGATGAGTAAACAGTGTATAAGACCCCCGGATAAAACAATGACCCCCTCCTTGATGTCCTGCGGGGGTTCATGATGTGGAAATGGGCTCTTTGAGCTGAACACCGAGCTGCTGGACATCCAGGTTTCCCCTATAGCTCAACATCTTACTGAGGAACACAACATTCCTATCCCTGCGTTCCAACATAACAGTTCTCGTGTTTACAGAGCTGCAAATGTGCATTCACACATCTGAACTGGCCCACAGAATTCCCAGATTTAAATTCCCTTGACGATCTATGGGAATACCTGGACCAAACAGGGAAACCACAGGGAAGCCATCCACCACATCCGGCCCAACTGACCAAGTCAGATGGCTCCTTCTGGGTGCAGCTATTCCCTTTATGATGTGTGTGTATAAGTTAAATTATGAGATCATTACGTCCTATTGGCTCCTGGCTACATCCATTTGCATACAGTTTTACTCACCCTCTCTATTTGTTTCTCGTTTCCTTCAGTTTCAGTTACGCCAGCTGAGGTAGGCCTGAGCTGGAAATGAGCTGAACTGGGTGTAGGTGTAGGTGGTTTACTCTTTGTGGTTAACTTGCTTTTGCACCCAACAGCAATGTGGCTCCACTGTGAAGTTTGGAATACAAGTAATGAAAGGTAGGTCGGAGGGAAGACAACAATGACGAGGCAAACAGATGTTGCCAGGAGCCAATGGGACGTAACGATCTGCCAATACTTACTTTAACTTTAACAAGTAAGGTGAATCCAGTGCCTGAGACAAGCGACGAAAACTCACATGTATAAGTCATCTGTACTTTAAACCTGGATCGCTATGTGCTCACAGTGGAAGTTCATTAGTCAGTCAAAAACTTAAACTTAGTCTAGTTAAAATCAACAAAATCATCAAAACTAAACTCGCTAAGGTAAACGAGGCAGGACGTTATAATGACTTATTACTTAAATAACTTTTTATCGTGTAACAACAGCTGTTAATTCTTTTAACTAGGTCGCCATCAATGACTCTAAACTAATAATTCTTATTCTCTGATCTGAAATCAAAAACTCTTTCTTTAGCTTCATCAAAGCTTTACAACTGAATGCTTACCCCACGGTACAAACTCAGCCTGAACTGTAGGGCCACGACTGTTCTCACGGTTTCTAAGAAGACTAACTATGACTAACTATGAGTCCTCAGCGTTCTTTATAATGTTCCTCTCTCGTATCGAGTACAGCGGTCAGATAATTCAAAATCTAATCAAAATCTAATAGCTTTAACTAAAGTAATACGCATTTCAGATTTCTGCCGTCTGAACAAAAACCATACAGATTTTTCTTTCTTTTTTTTTTCTTTTTTTTTAATTCATTTTACATTTTATTTTGTGTGTGAATGTGATGATGAATAGACCAAACAAAAGTCTGGTTACATAAATTTGCATTAGGAGTATAGTATGTATTTTTTTTTATTGTATCTCCATTTAGAAAGTTTTGTTCATTTCACTTATTTTAATTCATTATAATTCATAATGTGCTAATTAATATGCTGTGCAGAATTTAGATATTTGCTACTATGCTTTGGCATTTTTTTCTGTTTTGTCATTTTTAAATTAAGATAAATTAAATTATTTTTTATATTAAGTGAAGTTGAAGCTTCAGATTCATCATGAGTGGAATTCTGATTGTCCTTTAATTATTTTTATTTTTATACTTCTATACTTTATTTTATACTTTTATACCTTTATTTTATTTATTTTTTTGTTCCAAATTTTTATGTTACAACACACAGTCTTTTAGGCCCTATCTGCAGCTCTACTGAAATCACACCTCTGCATTTTAGAGCGGGAACTGAGACTCCATCCCTGTCCTTCATGAGCACATGGTGAACTGGTAGATCCTGTTGTTTTGAAGGTAATGAGCCCGATAGGTCAGGAAATCAGTGAAAGAATCATCAGCCGAAACAATGACTACGAAAACAGTCAGCACTGGTGAAGTTTCAATAGAATCATAACCATGTCTATATGGAATGCTCAGCCTGTGTTTAAATATAATAAACATAATTAAGGTATAGGGTTTATCAATGCAAAATCATTTTAACTAAAGTTAAAATCTCAAATATGTTTAGAATTCTAATTTTAAAGCTTAAGTAATTTCTTAAAACAAAGCAAACGGCAGCCTCCAAGCTGCTGATGCAGAATTTAAACAGAAATTATTGTAGTTAATTACAAGAAATCCATATATAATTATAACAATGTAATACCTATGTGATTACATCACAATAGCATTACCAAATCATAGTAATAACACTGAGTATCTGAGATTTAAAATTCAGACACATATTAAGTGATGACTCTGCATGTTTAGCCCTGACGGATGTTTACCCCTGCATGCTAACTGGAAGCATTTCGCTATTAGTCTTGTTAGCACTGGCTGACTGAACTCCTCCTTTAAGCCCGGCAGGTGAATCCTCTCTGCTCAGGCCCAGCGAGTGAGATCTATCTGCCTGCTGGGCGGCGGATGGTCTGCTGGTGAGCCAGCCAGCTGTCCGTCATGAGAAACAGCCTCAGTCTGGCCTTACAGATGCCCCCACAGTCTGCGCGTCTTGGGCCCTGTGCCATCGCTTTACATTGATAGCTTTATGATTTATGGCGCTCGGTTCCAGACGAGACTCCAGAAGCAGGCTTTTGGCTCTGGGGCCAGGCGTGATGTGGAAGAGAGCCTTTGAAAACATATGTAGTGTGGAGAGTGCAGTGACGTTTCTGACCACAAGGGGGTGCGGAGTGTGTGGAGTTTCCCCAGGGATGTGGTAATAGTGTGAAATGCTGAGACTGGAGCCAAAGACATCATATCACGCAACTTCAGACGTGTAGCTGTGTTATCATTATACCTGCCGCCTGCTGCTCCACTCATACTTTCCCTTTGTTCCCCTCTCTCTCCCTCTCTACTACTCTCTCTCTCCCTCTCTCTCTACTACTCTCTCTCTCTCCAAGTCTCTGTCTCTCTCTCTCCCTCTCTACTACTCTCTCTCTCCCTCTCTCTCTTTATGTCTCTATCTCTCTTTCTCCCTTTCTACTTCTCTCTCTCTCTCCCTCTCTCTACTTTCTTGTCTCTATTTCTCTCTCTCTCTCTCTCTCTCTCTCTGTTTTTGTCTCTACGTTTCTCTCTCTTTCGTTTGATTCCTGTCTTTAAGTCTCTCTATATATAAATCTCTTCATCTCTGTCCAAATATCTCTCTCTCCCTCTCTCAATCAGTTCCTCCTTCGCAACCCATCTCTCCTTCTCTCTTTATCTCTGTAGAAAGAAAGGAAAAGAGAACGAAAGAAAGAAAGAAAGAAAGAAAGAGTGTGATTGAGGAGAGAGACAAGAAGGTAAAAGAGAAAAGAAGGAAACAGAGAGAGACAGAGAAAAAGAGAGAGAGAGAGAAACAGAGAGGGAGAGAGAGGGAGAGAGAGAAAGAAACAGAGAGGGAGGGAGAGAGAGGAGGGAGGGAGAGAGAGGGTGAGAGAGAGGGGGAGAGGGACGGAGAGAGAGAGAAACAGAGAGAGAGAGAGAAACAGAGAGGGAGAGAGAGGAGGGAGGGAGAGGGAGAGAGAGAGAGAGGGAGAGAGAGAGAGAGAGGGAGGGGGAGAGAAACAGAGAGGGAGAGAGGAAGAGAGAGGGAGGGAGAGAGAGAGAAGAAGAAGAGAGAGAGGAAGATAGAGGGAGGGAGAGAGAGGGAGGGAGAGAGAGAGAGGGCGAGAGAGAGAGAGAGTCTGACAGCAGCAACTTGTGGGAACAGAGCCAGAGTAGCCCAAGTCCCATCTGCTCAACAGGCAACAGCTTGCTCTCTCTCTCTTCCTTATTCTCTCCTTCTCTCTCTCTCTCTCTCTCTCTCTCTCTATTCTCTATCCTCTCCATCACGGTTCTTCTCCTCTGCTATTCTCTTTCTCCTCGACCACCTTCACTCTCTACCTGACAGGCTCCTGGTGTTTGAGGCCCAGCTGAAAGGTAGAAGTGATGGCTTGGAAGGGCCTGACAAAGCTCCGCTCAGCAGAACACAGAGAGCGCGGACTGCTCCGGCGCTAATTTACGAGCATGGAGAACAGGCTTCCTCCGTGTTGTCATAGCTGATTTCAGCTCCAGCTCGAGTTCTAGCACGTTCCTCCAAACTTCCTCAAAGTAGGCCTGCCTGAGACAAGTAAAAGCAGGCTCCCGTTACTGACAGCTCGCAAAACATTTCATCACTGTTTCGGTGCTCGGAGATGGATATCACGATTGGGATATATTTCTGAGCGTGTCATTCCCAGATTCCCAGAGTTCCAGTGTTTAGGTTTCACATGTCACTGATGGTTATCGTGTTTTGCTCGGGGTAGAGGATCGTAGAGGTACCTATTGTTCTCCTGTTGGGAGTTCAGCTTTTGGGGAACATGCGTTCAGATGCAAAGCTCTGCTCTACTGTCAGTAAACAAAACACAGACAGGGCTTTTAGAGGTCTCGCTGTATCCTGCTCGTGTGTACAGCTCCAACATCCAATCAGAAGGAGGTTGGGCCAGTATGGGCAATGTAAACACAGCTCCGTACATAGACTAGACTCTTATTAATCTGCAGACCTTATGAACCCAGTACACTCCATGGTTTGTGGGGTCAGCTCATCACATTTGATCATACACATCCATTCCTGCAGCTCAGGCCTACAGCACAACCCAACAGTGTTGGGACAGGGACAGCTTAGTTTGGTGACTGTCAGGGAAAGGAAACATTAGGGTTCCGGGTAGAGTCAAAATGAATGGAAGTCTATGGAAGGAACAAGGGATGAATAAATGACACATAGAGGCTTTCTAGGTTGGGGGACTTGCACGGTCAGTGGTTGACTGAATACTTCTTTGCCCCACTGTATATACCCTGCATCTCTCATCTACCTCAGACTTACCATAGCGCTATGTGGAAATGTGTACATTTATAACTTTATATTACTGTTATATAAAACTGTATGTTAGGATAAACAGAGATTGTACTGCTTGGTTTTGTATTTATTTAGTGTCTAATGTATATAATGTGATGTCATAATAAATGTGATTTGATTTGATTGAAGGCGTGCAGGTAACTTTCTGACTATGCTATATGATGTCTGTTATGAAGTAGCTTCCAGACTGTTACCAGTGTAAAGTCCAAACCCCAGCCATGTCATAGTACGGGGGGAGGAGCAAGTGTGGTTCACCTGCACATCTGTGAAAGCCTGATTACCACTGAACACATTTTTGGAGCACCATTTGGCTATGTATGACATCATAAGCTAATAAGACAATACATGCCAAGGGCACGACACGCTGTGGGACTGGTGCAACATGCCTAACAAATTTAGTGGATGCCCTCCTTCCGAGGAACTGTGGACTGGGACGCTTCCACACACCTGCAGATTCAGCTACTTCCTTCACACTATGGTCTTTGGCCACGCCCACATGCAGTCACACCTTTTAGCCAATCATTAACATCTGCTCTGGAGCCATTTTCCACACATGGAACGAGACATTCCCTGCACTGTAGCACCTCTTCCCAATCTATGGATCCCGGTATTTATAGCCCCATCATCCTCATGCAGCGCCATCTGCAGGAACCTGAAGGTAACCCCACCTTAAGCTTGTCTTATTACAAAGAGATAATACTGAGGATATAACTGCTAATGTAGTAAAAGTTAATCAGGAGGTTAAAGAAGATAGATAAATAAATAAATAAATAAATAAATAAATAGAATCAGTATTTACTCCTTTTGAGATCTGTCAATATCAGAGCCGGTGCTTCCTGAGAAGTATAAATAGACCATATCCTGACATGAAGGTAAAAAGGTAAAGAGCTGTTTTGAGCTTATTTTTTTCCCAGGATGCTCGGCTCTAAATGGAGAACTGGGGCTTGCTGTACTAAAGCCTCCCTCCTGAGCGCATCGGAGACTGTGAAAGCGAATACTGCAATAGCGGACATCCTTCAGAGATGAAGCCCCTCGCTCCAGCGGACCAAACACTGCAGCCTCTCTTTCTCCCAGCCGGGCGAGCCTTCACAGCTTTCAGGCACGGCACAGGGGAACAAAAACAAAAGCATTATGGGTATCGATTGGTGCCATCTTCTATTTTCAGCTTCCAGGAAAACAAACTGCAAAAAAAAAAGAAAAAAAAAACAGGCCAAAAAAAAAAAACTTAAAATATAAAGTATTATATAAAGAGAGATAAAGGGGAGGTGAAGCTGGAGCTGATGTGTGAGGCTATATGCGGATATACAGTGGTGAAATCTGAGCCTAACAAACCATATAACCAGCATCAGCTGCTGTTGTAGAGTTCTATAAGCTCGGTTAACTGTATACTGCTGCGCGGTGAGAATGACAAACCTTTCAATGGAATGCTATCAAACTTTCTCATTATACCCAGAGAGAATCGACCCACAGGAATGAAACTTGGTGGGTGGGTTTGACATCATGAGACATGCTAATGATTCACGCTCGGCCTCGCACGAGACACAAGCACGGACGTGACTCATCTCTGTACCTGACTGACCCAACAGCCACCATTACAGACATCCAGCGAGCAGTGGTGTCCTCCATGAGTCCTCCTGTTAGTGTAGCACCATCGGCAGACGGCTGCACCACGCAGGACTACATGCACACAGACCGTTACCACGACTGTCCTTAACACCACGTCACCATCACCAAAGACTGCAGTGGTGTCGTACCAGACTGTCATGGAGTGACTCAGAATGGCAGCGGGTCATCTTCAGTGACGAGTCCCGCTTTAGTCTTGGTGGAGACGCCCAACGAATCCGTGTGTGGAGGCACCGTGGTCAGCACCAAGATGAACTGCTTATTGTCACATGTCCAGAAGACCTGGTGTCCCTCCACCTCCACCCCTACCGCACCATCTGCAGGAACTGTGTGAGGATGTTCAAGCTGCATGGGATGGATTATCACAGGACTCCATTAGGAACCTCTACAGCTCCATACCGAGACGTCTGGCGTGTTGGCTTAGCGAACACGGCGGCCCGACGCCATACTGAGAGACAGACTTCTGTATGTGTAGCTCAATAAATATTGATCATATCAGTCTAAATTTATCATCAGTTATTGATCCTGGTCACCTTTATCTTCCTTCCCAACACACCTGCACTCCCACACCTCCTTCTGGGTGCAGCTGTTCCTTCGATGATGCATGTAATATGCTTTAAAATTAGTTTTTAAACTAAGAGTTCTGGAAAAAAGTGCTTCACTGCCATTGCTGGATTGGTTACGGCTTTATTATCCGATAGCTAGTTCAGTACTGGACAGCAGCTTAGCAGAGCCAACAGCCCAAATCCAGCACTGGCCCTCTAGGGTGAGATTGAGCACCCTGCTCTGCTGTTATGATGTCTTTAGGGCTAACTCCTCACCACTCTGAGGCTTTAATAGGGGGGCTACATCGGCTTACATGGAGAGAGAGAGAGAGAGTGAGAGAGACAGACAGACAGACACAGCTGTCTAATGAAGACTTTCTGCTACAGGTGGAAACTGGACATCTCTTTCTGCTCGTCCTAATAATGGCTGCACCCCACGTCTCCGCTAACATGTCAGCACAGGCGGACCCGCACTGGGCCTTATTAACACTGAAACCCACCTGCCAGCGCCTGATTTAGCTCAAACCCAACACGTTCCCCCCCGAGCAATCCCACGCAATAGCTAGCTCAGAGAGGCTAGTGATGCTGCATGATGCTAGGTAATAGTGTCTGCACAGCAAAGGAAACTCGTGTTAATGATTAAGAAATGATAAAATTGAATTAAGCAGCTCAATGCTCGCATTCCTTCCTCTTTCTCTCATCCCTCTCTCTTCATGAATGTGCATCACTTCTCTCGAGGATTTCACGCTAACACTTCCTATGAACCATGTAGTCATGAAGCAACATAAGTGCATTCATGAGGCATTATATAGCATACATAACACCTTATAATACATGGCATAAGCTTGTTTAATGTCTCTTAAGTAGCTATAATAACATGCATAACACTAAACAATGCAACTTTATAATGTCAGGTTCCATGACGCCTTATAACATCTGCCTGTAAGAACTCCCAGTTAATACAATGTTTATAGAGATTTATGACAGGCTATTACAGGGTTTACGTGAAGTGACACCATTCATTGAGCATTATAAGTGCTCTTTAGAGGTCCTAAGGGAAGTGAGATTGTCTGAACTCATAATACAGGACATACAGGTGGCCTGAATTAGCTAACTAGCTAACCTATTGCATCTTTCATGCTTATGATGTCCTTATGAACAGAGGTTATAATGCATTATGAAACTTAATATGATAAAGTTGCATGTTGTAGTTGTGTGAAGTGTTATGCATGTAATTATAACTAACTGTAAATAATTACACAAGCTTATACTTGGTGCTATAAGGCGTTTATATGCCTTATAACAGCTAATGAATTCATTTAGAAAGCATTATGAATACAAGGTTCATAAGACATGTTATGGATTTCATCTTTAACCTGCATTATTCTGTCATTAACAGTTACACAAAAAACAAATCAAGTCACATTGAAGTTGACCTCCACATGCTCCTCCCACAAGTGCATTCATTCTAGGGCTGTCAGAATGTTAATGTGTGTGATGCATGTATAAATGATTAACGTCACTAATTTTTAATGTCATTAATGCAGCATCATCGGTAGTGGTCCAGGGTGAAGCTCAACTGCTATTGTGCTATACAGAATGTTGTTATGAAGGAGTCTGAAGCTAGCTGTCACGTTCCAGTTGGCAGTTCTAATCTGTATACGAGCATTCCATTTGATGTCAACAGTACAGAAAATGAGACCCTGGCAGGTAAGATGATCTTAAACCTAGTTTATCTACTTTAGAATTTTCATTTCGAGATTGCTGGAAGCTCATTCTTTTTTCTTTTGCTCATTTTTTGCTTGTTTTAAGATTTTAGTAACCCGAATTGTCTCACTATATTGGCAGGCTGGTTTCAAACATGTCTCTTAAATAAGGAAAAAAAAATATCTAACAATATTTTCCAATATAGCAAGACAATTATGTTTACAAATAAAATCACTTAATACCAATAAAAAAACAAGTTTAAAAAAAATAAAATAAAATAATCATATCAAAAAACAAAATCTATATAAAAATCTTTTTATAATCTAAAAGACAAATCTTAAAATGAGCCTATATCTATCTCAAAATGAGAATTTAAATTATATATAAACTAGAAATAAGCAAATTTCACTGCTAAGATATCATTTTTTTGTAGTAAAAAAACTGTATCGTATAAAAATCTGATAAAATATTTATATTATAAATAATAGAATTTGAGCTTCTTTATGAATAATAGTATATTACAACCACTGTCCCCTTACAGCAAACAGGGCCTGGGTTTGATACCCCAGCTGGGCAACCCTTTCTACCCTTTTTCTGTGGTGTGAATGTTCTCTCTCAGTGCAAAGCCTGCATCGACTTCCTCCCACAGTCCAAGGACATTTAAGTTAGCAATGTCAAACTGGTGCCTGTGTTTGTCTGTGTGTGTGTGACTGTCCTGTACTGGCGGTACTGGCGGCCTACCCAGGGTGTTTCCTGCCTTCTGCCCATTAAGTGCTAGGATAGGCTTCAGCGCCCTCCATGACCAGGAATGATAAAGCAGTTTAGATAGATGAATGGATGAATGATGACCCACTATAATCAACGGAAAGTGTTTGATTAAGCTTAAGCGAACTGCTGCTAGGGCATTGCTAGGCTGCAACTGTGGTATCCTCAGTGGTCGCTAAGGTGTTGCTATGAGGTTGTGAAGGTCTGTCAAGTGGTTGCCAGGATATTCCAGGTAAATGCCAGGTTGTTGCTAATCTCTCCCTAAACCATCCCATTCATTCCTACCGGAATACCTTTTATCAGTAACAAGTGATGGACTGGTGGCCTGTCCAGGGTGTGTCCTGCCTTCCACCCAATGAGCACTGGGCTCCAGCAACAACAACAAACAAGAAGGATCAGCAGATGGAAGAATAGAAAATGAATAAGTGAATGAATAATATAGTATAGTGTACACAAAAAAAAAATAAAAATAATAATAATAATAAAACATCAGACTGAACATTTCAAAGTTGGAATGGTGTTGATCTCAAAAAGAGCATGATTAAAATCTGGTAGAGAAATAAGAAGAAATAGAAGAAATAGAAGAATATGTATATCATCGGATAACAACAGTGTTGCACACTGCATCACTAATAACACGCTCGACCTGTAAGTGTCTTCCGCTACATCGGATGGAGCGCTGGATTGTTGCCAGTGTTCAGCAAAGCTTGTCCAACCTCTCAACAGTAGCTACAAACGGATGCATGTGGTGGGCAGAGCACTGACAGCTCAATTAGAAACAACCCAAAATAAATGCTCCTCAAGAACTCCGCTGCACACGCATCCACACACACACACACACACACACCTACACACACACGCGCGCGCATCCACCAACGCACACACACATCCACCAACACATGCCTGAGAGAGTAAACGATTTTTGGGCAGGTCAGGTGGAAAGCCTGCAGGCTCCGCTGGGTGTCTGCGAGTGAGGGAGTGGGTTTAGATAAATGACCCGGGCCCCGGAGCACTGCCCTGGGACACGGCCCCAGCCTGCCCCCCTGCTTCTGCCCCGCTAAGTGGGCCATCACTGGGTTGCCGGGGGCACCAGCATATGCCACCAAATCCCCAGCGAGGCAGCGTGTGGAGTAAACAGAGACTCGGCTAATGGAAGACTGCCTGCCTCTGACCTTCAGCTGCATTCTCTGCCTCCTTCAGTCACTCTCCATTATTTCTCTCTCTCTCTCTCTCTCTCTCTCTCTCTCTCTCTCAATCTCGATCTCCCCAAGAGCATTTGGACTTTCTCTCTTTCTTCCTGTCTGTCTTCTAAAACTCTCAATCTCTACCTCCGCATGAGCATTGAGCGTCTCCTCTCTCTCCAGATTTTCGTGACTGGTTAATGTTGCTAATGCTAGCCTGTAGTGCTAACAGATTCTGCCGCAACTGATATGGGCCCTCAGAGACATTAAAGCACTTTCTGTATCCCAAATGAACGCACGCACACAGATAATTCCCAAAGTGGAAGTCCTCCATTCACCCGGTAACCATCTCTTGTTATTCTTACACTCCATGCAATGTAGCACAGTATAACCGTAGCCATGGTGAGGACTGAAGATGCCATAAAATCCAGTAATCAGGTAAATATGCTTTTCGGCACATTCTGTTTCTCTCCACTGCAGAACATCCCCCCTTACTGCTGACCCCATGACCCTGTGAGTGACCCTTATTTACATCCTGCTCTGTGTGACAGTCACCACAGCTAATATGCTAGCAATGATGCAAGTGCCTTAAGCACTCCTAATTCCCATTGTGGTCTCACTTTACTGTATGTACTGTACATCTTAACTCCTGGACACTCTTTGGTATATCCTGTACATCTGCACTCCTGGACACTCTAGACACTTTACTGTTTATCCTGTACATCTAAACTCCTGGACACCCTACTGTACGTCCTGTACATCTGCACTCCTGGACAGTCTAGACACTTTACTTACATACCATTATATGCACATGTTTATTATGTTATTTCAGTCGTTATCTGCTGATAACTGCACCCTTCACATTTATGCACGTTTATTTATTACTGTACTGCCTTTTTATCTCTGCAAGGTTTACATATTTTTCCACAGGTCTTAGTTATATCATATTACGCTGCTCCGTTTCCTCTCTGATTGTGACCGTATGTATCCTTTTGAGGTTTTTTACCTGGAATTTTGAAATATTGGTGGAATTCTGCCTGAACTGTAGGAGAGATATTCCTGAGGGTATGTGATTGCACTAGGCCCAAGTGGTCCAGCTCACTCACAGGCTTTCAGGTACACTTTGAAACACTCTACACAGCATCTCTCTCTCCTCCTGTCTTTCTCTCTCTCTCCAGCTCTCTCCTTGTCCCACTGTTCTCCAGAACAGGAAGTTCATCTCCTTCTACCTGGATGAGTCTCTGCTCCTCTGGCACTCAGAGGAATGACCCCTTAAACAGTTCACTGAGTGAGAGGCATACAAGACTTAAAGAAAGGAAGGAAGAAAGAAGGAAAGGAAGAAAGGAAGGAAGAACGGAAGGAAGAAAGGAAGGAAGGAAGACAGAAGTAAAGAAATGGAAGTGGAGCGGTGTGCAGTAAAGGCCAGTGTGTAACAGATATACTCCGCACCGTCGTATCGGCTTATCGACAGTATGAATAAATCATATCGCTGTATTCGCTCACGTGGCTCGGGCAGTGCTGGAAATCAGAGGGAGCGGATGAGCTGCTGGTGTTCCGGCAGGGATAGATGTGCTCGGGCCATCCCCAGCGGGCCGGCCGGGATAGTCCCCCACCCAGCCTGAATAAAATATTACCGTGTCATCCCATAAAGATAATTAATCCTGTCTCATCTTCCTTCTTCATGGTAATTAAATCTGACCCACTTATGTTTTATGAATGCTTAAATAAACCTCACCAGCTGAGAGAGAACCTGACGCAGAGCGGCCGGGAGAACCCGGCGTTCCAGAAGAGCCGAGGCCCAGAGGCTGAAGGCCATCAGAACCGAGGACAGAGGGGCTACAGTAGAGCTTGGTCGTGGAAGTTCCCTGTACGTCTCTCTCCTCTCTCCCTCTCTTTCAGCTTGCTTTGCCTGTCTGTCTCTCTCTCTCTGTGTATGTGTGTCAGTCTTCCTGTCTTTGTGCTCGCTCTACGTCTGCCTCTTTTGTCTTTCTCCCTTTCTTTCTATCTGTCTTGCTTCCTCTGTCTGTGTGTCTGCCTCTCTCTCACTTCCTCTGTCTGTCTGTGTGCCTCTCTCTCTCACTTCCTCTGTCTGTCTATCTGCCTCTTTTTCACTTTCTCCTTCTGTGTCTTTGTGCCTGCTCAATCTGTCTCTCTGTTTCCCTGTCTCATCCCTCTTCCCCTCTTTCCTTCTGTCTTTGTGCTCACTGTACCTGTCTGTCTCGCTCTGCGTTTGCCTCTTTTGTCTCCCTCCCTCTCTTTTTATCTGTCTTGCTTCCTCTCTGTCTGTCTGTCTGCCTCTCTTTCACTTCCTCTGCCTGCCTGTGTGTCTGTCTGTCTCCGTCTGCCTGCCTCTCTCTCACT
Source organism: Prochilodus magdalenae (assembly GCA_024036415.1). Taxonomy (NCBI): domain Eukaryota; kingdom Metazoa; phylum Chordata; class Actinopteri; order Characiformes; family Prochilodontidae; genus Prochilodus; species Prochilodus magdalenae. Next base: position 18,371 of record JAMWET010003192.1, on the reverse strand, counting down.
TCCTCTGTCTGTCTGTGTGCCTTTCTCTCACTTTCTCTTTCTCACTTTCTCTTTCTGTGTGTCTTTGTGCCCGCTCAATCTGTCTCTCTGTTTCCCTGTCTCATCCCTCTTCCCCTCTTTCTGTCTGTCTTTGTGTTCACTCTTTGTCTATCTGTCTTTGCTCTGTCTCTCTGTCTGTCTTTCTTTGTCTGTCTTTGTGCTTGTTCACTCTGTCTCTCTTAATCTGCTCATCTCTTTTTCATCTTTCTCCCTCTTTTCCTGTCTCATCTTCCCTCTTCCTCTTCCCTCTCTGCCTCATTGTCTCTATTTGTCTTTCTGTCTCTCTCTCTTTTTCTGTCTGTTTTTCTTTGTCTCTCTCCATCTCTCTCTCTTTCTGTCTGTGTGTCTCCTTGTCTCTCTCTCTGTCTCTATTGACAGATCGTTATGTCCCATTGGCTCCTGGAAACGTCTATTTGCATGTTGCTGTGCTCACCCTCTTCATGTTGTCTTCCTCCTGGTCTACCTTTCATTTCACGTATCAGTTCAGGGAGCTCCTTTGGTCTTGAGTTGAGTTAACGCAGCTGAACTGGGTCAGGGCTGAAGGTGAACTGAACTGGGTGTAGGTGGATTTCTACAATCTACCAACTCACATGCAGAGCCGACAGCGATGTGGCTCTGCCGGTAACCGTGCAGTAGAAGACGGATAGACCCGATGGAGGGTCGGCCAAGCAGGAAGACAACACGAAGAGGGTGAATAAAACAATGTGAATAGATGCTGCCAGGAGTCCGTCATTCAATACGTCCTTTAAAGTGTACTTGAAGACAATAACCGGGACAAGTTTCAGAAACGTCACCATAAAGTCATTCGTGTGTTGTGAAGTACTTACAGTATCGACTTCACTTGATTCAAATTTCAAATTTCCACTAAAGTATTTAGAAACTTGATTTAAAATATTGGAAACTCATAAAATCCAGTTGAAACCAGAAAACTTTATTTAATACATTAAAAAAAAATCTTCAAAGAATAAATGATGCCAAAACATAAACAATAAAAAGTGTATTTGTTGTAGAAGGTGTTGTACATGGTTCTTCCTATAACCAAATAGGGTTCTTGACCAAATACAGCTATATAAGCATGCAGTATAGATCTTTACAAAAGACCCATCTTTATTAAAAGTGTGTATATGGAAAACAGGTCCATGAAATGAGCTGGGTAGGTTTTTAATAGTGTCTTAAATGGCAACTGATAGCATACACAAGGAGAATAAGACTTCTAGTTAAAAGTTAGAGTTTATAGTTTTGTATCTTGTATTGTAGATGTGGCTTAATCAACCGGATTTTTGAATCTAGTAAAATATACAAGTTTGTAAACAACAAATGAAGGAGAAACCATTAAAATCCAATGGGATCCCTTATTAAAGCAGGACAGAGCTGGACAGTGCAGGACAGAGCAGGACAGAGCAGGACAGAGCAGGACAGAGCAGGACAGCTTGACCACCTCAAAGCATGTAGAGCAGCTTAACTCATAGCTCTTAGGATGCACACGCTCACTTCGGGAAAAATAATACGAACGCATCACAGCAGCACTGGAACCGGACAGGATGGGCGTTCCGAAGCGTTTGCCTATTTACAGATCGTGTTTTATAATAATTGATAGAATAAAAAAACACCTTCACTTTCAAAATAAATGTCTCTGGATTTAACTTCAAAAGGTATCAATTATACAGCGAGCCCAGCAGGACTGGAGTCGATTCGGCATCGATAAAAGTGCTCGGCTCAAATCACCTGAGATCATGGGGATGAGCTGGGAGATTTACAGGACTGGGGTGTTTAAATCCACTCGTCTAGCACTCGCACTCACTCGCCGCAGAACAGGCAGTGTTCTATAAGACAGTATCTGAGAAAAACCGCATTAAATACACATTAAATATAGGGTAGAAGATTTGTGCACAGGCCGTGTCTTATGTTTGTATATTTTTCGCAACATTCAATGTGTTAAATTAAGCAAATAAACAGTATACAGTACATTACATAATCAGTGTATTCAAACTTTCCTAGTACTCAGTAATTCTAAGTTATTCTTTGGTTAAACTAGGGAAAGTTGAATTATGAAAAGTATTTCCAACCACGTAAATATCATCACTGTCCAAAAAAAAAAAACAGATATCTCCGAAATGGTAACTTTACAGGAGAGGCCAAAAACCAAATTTTATTTGAATAGAAGTCAATGGCACCAGACGTCTTTCCATGCAGTTTTGGGCCATTTCTGTTGGTCCTTTTCTCATGAAATTTCCTTACAGTGTAAACAGCAGCTCATGTGATTAAATGAGGCATTAAAGCAAAAATTAACAAAAATGGAGATACATGTTTTTCATTGGACGGCGACAATATTGTAAGACATAAGGCAGTTCTGTAGAGGCACCATATATATATATATATATATATATATATATATATATATATATATATATATATATATATATATATATATATATATATATATATATTATTATTATTTTTTTTTTTACATTATCCATTGTCATTGTTTTAACTGGACTCATTAAGATTAGCTAAACTTGATTTACTAGTGTTGATCTTAGTTACATATGTTGGTCAAACTCGTACTAACAATGTTCTAAACATAATGTAATATATTTTTGCGTTGATTTATCATACTTTACTTATGTTGGCCCAATTTAATTAATCAGTATTGCTCTAAACAGAATGTTAATAGTTGATTTTGTTGACTCCACTTACTTTACTTTTGTTGGTCCAACATAGAATATCTTTCGGCATTAGACGGTTTCTAGAGCCAAACTAAATTTTTACAACATTCCTCTAAACACAATGCACTATGGTTAATTTAGTTGAAATAGTTGATTTAACATACTTTACTTACATTACAAGTTATTGTAAGTTTACATTGTTCTTATTGTACTAAAATTGTTTATTAAAATGTAAATTAATTAATTATGCTGATCAAAATTAATCACTTATGCAACTAAAGCTGATTGTTTTATTCATGTGATCAAGATTCATCATGTGCTGTATATGGTTCTATACATAACCTAAAAGGGTTCTTGACCATGTAACAATAGCACGATCCTCTTAGTGCTATAAAAACCAAATACAACTATTTCAGCATGCATTATCTAAATATAGAAACACTGTTTATACAAAAAGAAAAAACTTCCATCTGTAAAAGTGTGTATGCATATGCAAAACAGGTCCATAAAACAAACTGTGCAGGTTATTAATATTGTCTTGCATGGCAACTGATAACAAGCACAAGAAGAACAAAGCTTCCAGCTAATAGTTCTAGTTTACAGCTTATAGATGTTGTTTAATCACCTGGAATTTTGAGTCTAGTAGCCACACAAGAGCGTTTAAAGAATGAAGGGGACAGGAGACACTTTAACAGATGACTTGTAAGTAGGGTTTACAGGTCCTCCTGTGCACCCCGTCTCTTCCAGGGTGACATTCTTTAACACCGTAAAGATTCTATTTGACTTTATTATTTTTCTTTTTTCCATCATACCCAGAATGCACTGCACTGGGACACTACAACAATTCTCCCAAGTCATTAATAATATTTGTCCATGCCCTAACGGTTTCCCTCCTTGCTCCCTGTAGCCTAGCAAAAGAGCTTTCATGAGCAGCGGTTGTCAATAATGTAGCAGCCCACCACGCAGTAACGATGCTTCCAGTCTCTGCCTGTTATACAATATGCTGCGCTCATTATGATATATTGGCAAGTGGGGCTCTGAAGGGGCGATATACAAAGACTGCCAGCCAATACACTGTCCTGTCTCATCTTCAAATCTCTTTAAAGCAGAGACACTTTGAATTCAGAATCCATAATTTCAGCCTCGACTGGGATATTCAAAAGAGATCTCTCTTTTTTCTCCGTGGCCCACTGAGCGCAAAAGTTAACCTAACTAGGAAGCGCTAGGGGAGAAGATGGAGAAGACCCATTCCGAGCATTTCCGAGTCAATTTATTCCCGTTGTTTGTTCAGTGTGTTTAAGAAATTGGGTTTTTTGGGCTCATCGGTGCCAGAATCTGAGTTTGAAGCTTCCTTTAGGGATTCGGGTTCTTGACTTGGACGTGGGGTTCTAGGAAGAAAGTTGATCTAGATCCTTTAGTTTAGTTTATAAGGTGTATGTTCATACTTCACACAAAGTGGTAGAGCATCCAGTGATGGAATCTTTAAAGGAACCAAAAGTGGTTCTTACATTATTACGAACACCGTTTGGCTCCTATATAGAACCACTTTGGCCCAAGACTTGCCTTTAATATGTTACTGTGTTGGGCTAGTATTCAGCAGCCCAACACTACATCCTCCAGCCTTACTGGTTTATCAGAATTCTTGGTTTGTATTGTTTATCCTGGTTTTGTTCATCAGTATAAACAGATTGTCTTACACAAATGCATCATACAAGCTTTGGGAATCCCTGTGGTGTCAACCAATCTTGACCGCTAGCCTAGCCACTGAGCTATAGGCTAATAAATACGACCATGCCAGTATTAGAGTCTTAACCTGGTTGTCAAACTAAATAAAAAAGAAAACACCAATTCTATCGTAATTCAGTACACGATGAATTCCAAATTTGAGCATAAGAGCCAAACTGAAGCATGGTATCAAAATAGCCAAGTGCCAAATGCCAAGTGTAATATTAAGCTTCTTGTCTTCCTCGTTTGAGCCGTTTCAGTAATTAATTAACCATTTTATAGTTTGTAAAGATGATTGGAAGACAGATGTGCTACAGAGACACAGTTGCTATAAAATACACAGCTTCCCAGCAATAATGTGAGCTACCTGTCTTACTTTTGCATTTACCAAAAATATATATTTTTATATATTTGTATATATTTATGTATATTTTATTTATTTAAGTACTCCTGCTTGGGTGTAACTGGATCCTTGAGTACTACAATTTCGTTCCACCACATGTAAATAAAGTATCTATCAATCAATCAGTCTATCTATCAATCAATCAATCAATCAATCAGTCTGTCTGTCTGTCTGTCTGTCTGTCTGTCTGTCTATCTATCTACCTATCTATCTATCTGATGCAAATGACAAAGTCTCCTTGAATCCCCTTACCAAATAAACATGACAGTAATAGTGTATTTCAGTGAGTCCTGTGTGCATCATACACTTCAGCCTTCTTGAGTTTCTGAAAGCAAATGTATTGATTACGATGATTTCACCTTCTGTTGCATACGGTTGACACAGATAATATTTAAGGACTGTTGACACAGCTTACAGCACTTACAGCAATAGCCCTGGCTTCAGCACCATATTTCATCTTGGTAGCTCAGTCTTTTAAACTGGGAACCCAACACTGTGATGTGATAGTGAGGTCCTGTCCAAGTGCACTGGGTTAAAGGGTACTTTTGCCATGGAGGACGGACTCTACAGCTCCATACCGAGACGTCTGGCATGTTGGGTTAGCAAACACGGCGGCCCGACGCCATACTGAGAGACAGACTTCTGTATGTGTAGCTCAATAAATATTGATCATATCAGTCTAAATTTATCATCAGTTATTGATCCTGGTCACCTTTATCTTCCTTCCCAAGCAGTCGTTCTTTTAATAATGAGTCTAAACAGATGGATAAATAAAAACCTACAACACGGCCACTTCACAGGAGAAGACGACAATCTGTATTAATGCACTTAAATGAAATTTTTTTTTTATTTGAAGCACTTTTGGAGCATTTTTAATGAAATGTTCAAGGAAATTGAAGGACATGCTTTTCCTTATTTATGCAGGACAAAAAAAACACATGTATTTTATGACAATTTAAATAAAGTATGGGTTTTTAATGGGTGTAAACATTTCATCCTTATTTATTCATCAGCTAAAATTGCCTTCACTTTCACTAC
>JAMWET010003192.1:0-7500 GCA_024036415.1 Prochilodus magdalenae | reverse complement strand
ATCAACTTTAAAGTGACGCCGTGTTATCTTCACGCCTGTAAACTTAGCAAGGACAAAACTCTCATCACGACAGAGTGTGTTTATTTTCCCATTAGTTTCTATGGAGTAATCTTCTCTTTATTACGCTCATTAATAACCTTTACCAGGTTAGGCCTAATGAGTCACTGCAGTCGTCATTTAGACGCGCATATAGCGCTGGAGCAATAGGCAATTCATAAGAAGGCAAGCAGTGCTGTAATGTGTAAAAATTCCATTAAGTGTGCTTTCATCTAAATATCCCATCCACGGAGCCACGTTCATTTCACGGCTCTGCTCCGCATCCAAAGCTAGTGAGTGGAAATGACTTTTATGAGACAGATGTTGGAAAAGCAGCACAGCATCATCTGTTACAGGGCAATATAGTGAGAATGCACCGTGTTTACTGTTTACTGCTGGAGGAGTGAGTGCGTGATCGTGTGAGGCAGATGGAGATATCAAAATATGGTTAGGCATCAACATATACCTCAAACTAAACAGTAATATTATATGTATATACTGTTTATACACTCATCACAAGAATCACTGCACAAATAGCTGCACCCAGAATCAATCAACCGACAGGAAGGAAACGTGGTGGGTAGGCTGGACATCACATCAGGCCTCAGCACTGTACCTCACCCACAATAAAACTGATAACCCTCCAGGAGTCATCCTGTTAGTGCAGCACCATTGGCAGACGGCGGCACCACACAGACCGTTACCACGACTGTCCTTAACACCACGTCACCGTCACCAAAGACTGCAGTGGTGTCGTACCAGACTGTCATGGAGTGACTCAGAATGGCAGCGGGTCATCTTCAGTGACGAGTCCCGCTTTAGTCTTGGTGGAGACGCCCAACGAATCCGTGTGTGGAGGCACCGTGGTCAGCACCAAGATGGACGGTTTGTTGTCACACGTCCAGAAGGCCTGGCGTCACTCCACCTCCACCCCTACCGCAGTTCCTGCAGATGGTGCAGTAGGGGTGGAGCTGTAGTGCCACCAGGCCTTCTGGATGTGTGACGTATGACAAACAGTTCACCTTGGCGTGCACAAACGCTGGACTCGTCACTGAAGGCAATTTGTACAAGTACTACTCTGGTGATAAGTGTATGTTTGTAAATATCTTATTCCTTGGTGTTTTATTTTATTACACAAAGGAAATTCAAATAGAGAAGAGACTAAAATGTTGGTGCTACAGGAATATTATTTGTTTTCCATCAACAAATAATTTCCAAAGCTTTTGTGTTATGAGTTAGATATTTTATTAACGCTGTCCAGTGAAACACATGTATCTCCAGGTTTGTGGATTTGTACTTTTCTGCATTATCTCAACACAGCAGCTGCTGTTAGCACTGTGTGAGAATCCCATGGTGAATGGACCAACAGAAATGACCCAGAACTACTTGGGAAAAAGTCTGGTTCCATAGACTTCCATTAAAATTAAACTAGGGGTATGCCCTCTCCTGTAAAGTTGCCATTTCGGAGGCACTTGTTTCACTTTGGACAGCGATGATGGGCGAATAAACCAGCGCTGGTTGATGGGGTTGGTTTGTGGGGGTTTGATAGAAGTGAGATATTATATCCCTACCAGTGTTGAGACCTCTGGGGATGTTCATGCCCAGGTTTGGTTATTATTGACAGATGGCAATAATCATATATATATATATATATATAGACAAACATAATATACGATTAGAGAATTTTTCATTTTCTACACATACAGCTATAACAAAACTTACTGCTTCCTAAAAAAGGAAAAAATAAGTTTTTCTTTGAGCTCAGTGTCATTATTATTTATGGATTATTTATTTATTTATTTATTTATTTAAACAAAAGCAAACGGCTCCTACAAACTTCTCCATGCAATAAAACCAGCCTACTGCCCATCAGCACGGCCTGTTAGACTCTGGCGTTCGGCACGCGCGGTTCATCAAAAATGGGTGCTGGTGGATCTCGGCGGGTTCGACTTTTCCAAAATAATAGCGGAGCTGCAGAGGCGCGGGCTGCTCTCGCCGGACCCTGGCTGCTTGCAGACAAAGCCCAGACAACTTCAAACCTGAGGCCCTTTGATCAATACAGGTTTGTGTCTTCATTTTTTGATGTGCTTCACGAGCGAGGCCGATTCCCTGACGGGACACTTTATGTTCGACAGAAGCCCTGGCCGGAGCTCGCTAAACTAGGAAGAGAGAGGGAAAGAGAGAGTGAGGAAGGGGGAAAGGGAAGGAGGAGAGTAAATAAAGAGCTGGGGTAGAGAAAGAGAGGAGAGCCTGGGAGAAAAGGCTGGACTGCTGGAGGACTGTGGTGCAGGGCCCTTGGTGGTCATGAAGATGAATCTACTTATAGACTGCCAGACTAGATCATTACGACACCGAGCATACTGGCCATTAATCTCAATAGAGTTTCAGACAAGAAGAGTCTACAGTGTTTCAGCTGGCCTAAACCTGTTCCTTTACCTTCCCCCATCTCTCTCTCTCTCTCTTTCTTTCTCCAGGGCACAGTCCCCCCCCCTAAATACAGATCCTTCCTACATCTCTCTACTGTGATGACCTGGACTTTAAAATCTGCATTACAGAGCACCAGCACCTGATGTTAATGTGTTTAACCGCTCTTTAACTGCACATGAGAAAGAGAATTCGATAGACGATAGCTCATCTGGTGCGGCACTGGTGCAGTGCTGAGAATGATCCACCACCCACCCTCCCCTGTGATGGTTCACACCAGTGAGTAAACACCACCAGTAGCTGTTGAAAGGAGAGTACGGGCAACCGAGCCAGCCTTCACAGCAATTACTGGTGATTGCTGTAAGTGCAATTATACAGTACGTCTCGATCACTACACAGCTGAAAATGCAACACAACAGATGCAGCCCTGCTGTAGATCTACAGGAACACAACGCTACTGAGATTTTAATGCCATAGAATTATAGCAAACAGTGTTGAGGGTGTTCAGACAATGCCTTTCTAATGGGAGGTGTGCAGAGTGTCTAATTCGGTCAAATAACTCCAGTTCATTTCCGTCTTACCACATGAAGTCTTCTTTAGGCTGGACTAACAAATCATTTACCATGTAGGGGACCATAGGGGGCCTTGCTCAAGGGCCCTGCGGTTGTTACTGTTGGTTCAGGGAACCGTGCCAGTGACTCTTCTGTCACACGACCGGCTTCTTAACCTCCAGGCCACGACTGGCCCACACTCAGGACAGATCCCCAACTGACCAACACTCCTCTATGTGTTGTGTATTCCTTCCTCGTTCCTCTCCCATAGACTTCCATTCGTTTGTAGCATGCGCACACTCACGCACTCACACACACACTTATACACATATATACATGCATACATACATATAATTCCGTGTCATTTTTTAAATTTCTGGTCCTTCTGAAATTCTAATAATGCATTAGGAGCTGCAAACCAAAAGGACACTAAAGGACTTGGTCTTGATCCGTCAGTGATTTGTAGCACCGCATCCAATGCCTTTGTGTGAAGTGTTATTGTAGAGCTGCTCTAGGTGCTGGCTGGGAGATGCTCATATGGCCACAACTTGGAGTGTATAGACCTCACACCAGAGGGGCTGGTTAGTTTCCCAGGCTGAGCGCAGGGATTCTGCCAGAACACCAAAAGCCTACAGGTTTGTACATCCAAGCTTTCCCTGTGTCCTTTGTCTCCGTGTCCTTGAGTAAAATCCATGCTGTGCTCATGGCGCTCAAGGTATATGGCTTGCACCCACAGCAGAAGGTGTGGTCCAGTGTAGTAGCCTCTATCCAAGATCAAGGCTTAATGGGCTCCTTTGAAATCAGCGTGCTTAAGGAATGAATCGGTGCTCCAGGTGAACCATAAAGCAGCCGTATCCATTATTAGAAGAGCTGTCCCTCTGTGACTGAACCATACCTCTCCACCAGCACCAGATGGGACTGAATCAGGCCTGGACTGGACAAGGTTCTGGATGTAGCCACATCAGTGTTCAGACTCTCCTACATCAAAGAACTGGTCAGGTGGTCCAGATGTGGTGGAGGCCTTCCCTGGTACAGTTCCGAGGAGAATTCCCTGTAGACTGGGATTGTATCCACTGCTGGTAGACCCGTATGACCGTACGCTTCCATACACCTGCAGATTCAGCCACTTCCTTCACACTATGGTCTTTGGCCACGCCCACATGCAGTCCCTCCTTTTAGCCAATCATTAACATCTGCTCTGGAGCCATTTTCCACACATGGAACGAGACATTCCCTGCACCGTGCCACCTCTTCCCAATCTATGGATCCCGTCAATCACACCCTGCAGGGATTTATAGCTCCATCATCCCCATGCAGCGCCATCTGCAGGAGCCAGTAGTTGCTACCACCTTAAAAACACTAGGCTACAGTGTTGTCTTTTTAATCCAGGGGGAGATTTAAAGTCTGCAACACGCAGTAGATAACAAGCTGTCAGTATGTGGCATCAACACATGCAGACTGCTTAGTAAAGGCTGCTGACTGAATATAGACTGCATTTCCCATGAGTCTGTGCACAGGGCCATGAAGACATTATGGAAATTAGGAATTTATAGGTTTGAAAAATGGTAGTATTTAAATTCAAATGTAACAAACAAAACACACAAATCGCTGTCCAAATAAAGGTCCTGATATGCTCAGAGGAAATTACTGGAAGGGTGACTTCATCTTCTTCCGAACGCTGATCAGGATGGGTCCTCCACCACCCCTCTGAAATCTATACCTACGGTGAGAAACTGAGTAGCATGGACAGCATACAACACCAACACTAACTCTATACCACAGAACTGAGGAAACGGCTTGTCTTCCTGACTAGGTCAGACTGCCAAGGCTAGATGAGACCCAGCGTAAATCTTTCCCTCAGCAGTGAGCTCCCTTGGGTGACCTCTGACCTGGGAATCTTACAGTGGTGTCATCTCAAAGGCCAATCGCTTGAGGCCAACACCCTCGGCCTCCGCCCTCTGCTTTCCATCGCTTTGGGGACCCCCCAGACCCTGATGACTTATTCATGCGGGTCTCGCATTACACCAATAAATAACAAATATGATACCCTCTTAACCCCCATTCGCTTTCTACAGCCACATCACCTCATAACACCATCAACCCATCATCCCTCAAGTTCGCTTTATGGTCCATGAGGCCCGTCTCCTGCAGGTGTAGCACCACAGCTGGAGATGTCCTGATGGAAGCGATCATAAGCAGTAAACAAATAATGAAGCAGCAGCACGCCTCTGTGCTTCTCCGTGTATTTCCGGTCTGGGTATTTCCATCAGCATCACTCGGTCCCGGCGGAGCTCTCCATTTTAAACACTTAACGGCTAAATAAGTAATGACAGACGCAGCAACTCAATGGAGTAGAGAGATGGAGCATTCTAAACCTCCCGTCCCCAAGCACCATCTCCATCTACGCAAGCATTAGCCCCATGATAGCCGTTCACAGCTGGGTTATGGGTTCTTAGCAGCCACCCAGCCCTGGAAATATGGAGGCAGAGAAAGAGAAGAGCCTGTGAATCTCAAAACAAAGTGTAACCATCCACCTCTTACACACGCATAGACTCCTCACAAAGACCATCAATATTTATTGAGCTACACATACAGAAGTCTGTCTCTCAGTATGGCGTCGGGCCGCCGTGTTTGCTAACCCAACACGCCAGACGTCTCGGTATGGAGCTGTAGAGGTTCCTGATGGTGTCCTGTGATAATCCATCCCATGCAGCTTGAAGAAGCAAACGAATGGAGCTTCTTCCTACCATTCTGTAAATCTACTACAGAGATGTATGGAGTTGTGTAATCAATCCACGGTTGAGCAAACCAGCCAAAATAAGCCCCTCCCCCCAAAGAACTGGCCCAGAATCGGTCCTGGGAGTAGGGTCCCAGTAGACTGGAAACACCCAGTAAACCACCATACGGGGTGCCCTTTCTGGAGTAGAGTGATTCTAGTCAAGACCTGAGGAAAAGGTCGGCCCCCAGTCCCACACCTGGCCGTCCTTATTTACCCTCCCCAGATCTCAACACACTCTCCATGGTGTCTTTGCTCTGCTTGATTTCTGAGCCTGCGGTTCTTTGTGTTGGTTCTCCAACCTTGAAGCTACTTATCCTCAACTGGCCCGCCTGCTTTGACTTTGGACTGTTGGAGCTCGTTTTGGGTGGGGGTTGATTAAGCTGCCTGTAATTGCGTCCTTATATCCGTTGTATCGTGTTTTAACAGAAACGCCAATACTAGGACCCAGGTCTGTACCTTAAACATTCCCCCTAGGAGACATGCACATACATTCATAACCTAGCACATTACGAGGACTACAGTGTGAACGTTCTCTTAGGACCTTCGTCAAGAACTAATTCTCAGGAAGTTATTGGTGAATGAGACCCAGAGGTTCTATATATCGAAGCATAAACACTCAAAGGACCGTTTACATGATTTAAAGGTTCTTTGCAATGTGAAAAAGGTCTTCAGATTTTGGACCAAGTGGGGAATAATAATAATTTAAAAATCATATTAATATGTAAATAGTGCATTATCAGTGTGTTAACAAAGAATTAGGCGATTAACATTAACATCACTACAAAACAATTTAATTATATTTAAATTACATTACTTTTCTCCATTTCACAGTCTGTGTCTGTCCATCTGTCTGTCTGTATCTGTCTGTCTGTCTGTCTGTCTATCTATCTGTCTGTCTGGCTGTCTATCTATCTTTTTGAAGTACAGGTATTCTAGACCTGGCAGCAAACTATTGAGATGGGGGAAACTGTGTTATGTAATTACTGCACCATTAGTGTGTTATTAATGTGTTATTAACAAAATATTAGACTACACTGACATCACTTGAAAATATGTATTATACATGTCCATCCATCCATCCATCTATCCCTCTCTGTCTGTCCATCTATCTCTCTCTCTGTCTGTCCATCTACTGTATCTCTCTCTTTGTCTGTCTGTCTGTCTGTCTGTCTGTCCATCTATCTCTCTCTCTGTCTGTCCATCTACTGTATCTCTCTCTGTCTGTCTGTCCATCTATCTCTCTCTCTATCTATCTGTCCATCTATCTCTCTCTATGTCTGTCTGCCTGTCTATCTATCTGTCTGTCTGTCCATCTATCTCTCTCTCTATCTTTCTGTCTGTCCATCTATCCCTCTCTGTCTGTTCATCTATCTCTCTCTGTCTGTCTGTTCATCTATCTCTCTCTCTGTCTGTCCATCTATCTCTCTCTTTGTCACATTTTGGTACATTTTATCGGGCTGCCGGCAATTTAATCTCTGCGCCATGGCGTTAAGATGAGAGCTACGAAGTTCGAGGGGGGGGGGGGGTGAGGTTTGGTTGTATGCGGCGTCGCAGCAGCGTATGAAACGGAGGGACGGAAGGGGGGCTTCTCTAGGCAGGGACAATGGCCATGGAGGAAAAAAAAACTGATTTGTTGCCGTTGTCCAACCGGGGTTTCTTGCGTCCCATTTCCTTGCCTAGTTGTGCCGTGTTCGAGTATATGGGGTAGGC
>JAMWET010003191.1:120000-123193 GCA_024036415.1 Prochilodus magdalenae | reverse complement strand
TTGGGGGAATGAGCAAGTCCAACAGAAAAGACTGATGGAGGTGGGGTTCCAGGCTGGGTCGGTTTTCCAGAGTGTTCAGATCAGGTTTATATGCCACAGACGTTGTCATACAGCAGCTTTACAGAGAGTCCAGGTCCAAACCCCAATGAGCAAGCCAAAGAGAGACTCCCGAGGAAGAGGAAGAACTCTAGAGAGACTCCAGAGGAAGAGGAAGAACTCTAGAGAGACTCCAGAGGAAGAGGAAGAACTCTAGAGAGACTCCAGAGGAAGAGGAGGAGCTCTAGAGAGACTCCTGAGGAAGAGGAAGAACTCTAGAGAGACTCCTGAGGGTTAGGGTTAGGGTTAGCCATACTGAGAGACAGACTTCTGTATGTGTAGCTCAATAAATATTGATCATATCCATCTACAGTTTAGCTGATGGAATGTGTGAAGCCCTATATGTGATTGTTCCCTATTGAAGTCTTGACTGTTCTCGAGGTTTCTTCTTTGTGCCTCCTCTTTCTGTTTGCACTGCTTCCTCAGACCTAGAGTCCCGTACAAAGAGTTGATGTAGAAACACCAAACAAAGTCAGCCCGGCTCGACTCATCCGGAGAGGCACCGCACATTAGGCTGTTCCTAATTCAGTTCAGTAATATCTCAACTCCAAGACTGTCTTGTGGGTAAAGAGGGAATTTGAATCTTTCAGTTTGAATTAAGAAACATAACCTTCCCCCGACCTGCTGATCTTCCTCTCTCGCGCACGCTTTGCAGGCCATATAATCCAATTACCAGCTTTCATGTGCTAAACGACATCAGTGAGGAGGCTTCATTTATTCTATGACTGTGTGCCTGAAATGGAAAGACCGAGGTGCTGGATGCGGTTTCTCGCCTACAAACCCAAGAAGTCATGAAAGTTTCAGTGTGCAGGTCTCCGAGGAGGCTCCACTAAGAGCGAGGGAGCGAGAGTATCTAACTGAATATGGAATGCAGGGTGGAGGTGGGGAGGCGAGGATGTTTTATGAAGCTCATTCGGTTGAATACACAGTGTGCACCACGTTTGTGTGGGAAAGCAAACATTAGCATAAACATCCCCCACGCTGGGGGTAATTCATTGTTCGCACCCGCTCTGAAGCCCGCATGGCTCACTGATCCCGGCGGCCAAGCGAACTGACAGGTGTGGCAATGTAGTTTAGCCTCCTTTACTGACTGGCAGAGCGTTTATGGAGTTACTGCAGATGCCGGGCATCCATGACTTATTTGTTTAGAGGGTCTTTGAAAGAGTTTTGATTCCCACAGTAGGACCACAGTCTTCACATATTCATAGGGAAGTCAGGTCATTTGTCAGGCCTCCCGAGCACAGCTAACCCGGGAGGCAGACCGCACAGGTCAAGGGTACGTGTGCGGACAGTTCACGGTTAGGCTGCCTCCACCTCTGTGTGGGACGGTAATGCAAACTGTACTTCAGTTCACAAGAGCAGCCACAGATCGGTAGGTACCTGAGCTGAACAGGCCAGATTAAAGAGAGTGACTTCAGATGTGGCCGCGTCGAGGTCCTGGATCAGCCCTAGTCAACTGTAGGCTCTGCCACTGTGAAGCGCGAGGGTCCAGGAGCACCAGGAGCTCAGTCATGAAGCGGTAGACCAGGGTCATCTGGTGCTGATGGACGTAGCACTTAATACCCACCCATCATCTGTAGCATCACTCTCTATCGAGTCCCAGACTGAACCTTGGAGCGAGATCAGCACATGAACTGAGCACTGGGAGCTGGAGGAAGTGGGGTCCCACGAAAGAGCTGTGTAAGGACGTTCGCAGATGCTGTATCACCTCTCGATGAGGAGAAGAGCTAGAGTGGTACGGTAACACAGTAACTGTAGAGGATGGGGATTTGGGTGTCTTCGTTCCTGGTCTTGGAGCTTTGAGTCCCTCCTGATCCTGGAGTGCACCTCCAGAACAGAGTCAGTGTGGGAGGGGAATGTCAAACTGATGGCACCTGAAAGCAGCAAGAAGTGAAGGGCAAAGAGAGTCGCATTAAAGACCCCAGAGGTGGGTCTCTGTACCGGACTGACCCAACACCACCATTACAGACCTCCAGCGAGCAGTGGTGTCCTCCATCAGTCATCCTGTTAGTGCAGCACCATCGGCAGACGGCTGCACCACGCAGGACTACACCCACACAGACCGTTACCACGACTGTCCTTAACACCACCAAGTCACCACGATCACCAAAGACTGCAGTCGGTGTAGTTACCAGACTGTCATGGAGAGTGACTCAGAAATGGCAGCGCCGACAGTCATCTTCAGTGAACGAAGTCCCGCTTTAGTACTTGCGCTGGAGACGCCAACGAATCCCGTCGTGTCGGACGGGCCACCGTAGGCTCAGCACCAGTGATGAATCGTGTTCTCGTAAGTCACACGTCCCAGGAAGACCGACGGTCCCTCCACACTCCACCCCTACCTGCACCATCTGCAGCGAAGCTGTGTGCAGGACTGTTCAAGATGCTTGCGTAATGGATTAATCACAGGACTCCATCAGGAACCTCTACAGCTCCACTACCGAAGACGTCTGGACGTGTTTGGTAGTTAGCGAACACGAGCAGCCGCACCCCCCAACGCCCATACTGAGAAGACAGACTTGCCTGTATGTGTAGCTCAATCAAATATCTGATACACCATCTAGTCTAAAATTTATCACCAGTTTTATGCATCCTGGTCACTTTATCTCCCCTCTCCCAACACAGTCTGCGCCACATTCGCTACATCATAAGCTCAAAAATAACAGTTAGGGCTTTAAAGTGGTGCACCAGCTGGAGTAGTGGCCCTATTTTCTGGGATTTTGAGCCCAGGCCACGGTACAGCCACTGGTGACTGAGAGTCCACAAGAGCATAATTGGCCTGGTTCTCTCCGGGCGATCGCTCTCCCTCTCCTCCCATTGCTCAGTGCAGTGCAAGCCAACGTGGGCGTCTGTTGGCTGAACCCACACGAAAGAAGAACAGATAAGAGAGCTCCCTAATATCTCCTGCTGCTCAGATGTTTCTCCTGAGCAAAATCCTCCGTAATCCCACTCAGGGTTCTGTCTGACGGGTTAATGTTCTGATGGCCGGTTTCACGCAGGAAGACCATGCCAGCCTTCACCATCCCAGCTTGCTTAAATCGTATGATGGAGATCTAGCTGAAACAGAAATCGGGACAAAACGAGATGATTTTCAGCATGT
>JAMWET010003191.1:87500-115000 GCA_024036415.1 Prochilodus magdalenae | reverse complement strand
CTGACACTACAGCGCTGTAGCCACAGCTAACAAGCTAATACAGCTAATAGAGCTAATACAGCTAACGAGCTAATAGAGCTAATACAGCTAACGAGCTAATAGAGCTAATACAGCTAAATGCCCTATATCTATTTATATCTTATTATTCTACCCTGTTCTGTACTACTGTTTGCGTATCTCGCACTGCTAAATTATTTATATTACTGCGTACTTGCACTGTCTGTATGGCTGACATCAATCATCTTCTTAACTTGCACAGCAAGTGGTATACCACTACCTCCATTACACAAACAATAAGGACTCTATTTTTATACTTTCAAACTTTGAATTGTATCTTTGTCTCTACCTGTATCACTCTATCTTGTCCTTCTCTTGTTATCTCTTGTATATCTATCTATCTATCTATCTATCTATCTATCTATCTATCTATCTAATGCAGCTAATAGAGCTAATACAGCTAATACAGCTAATAGAGCTAATACAGCTAATACAGCTAATAGAGCTAATACAGCTAACAAGCTAATGAAATGTGAAAGGAGCCTTTATAATGAGTTACCATTCAGAATATTAAAGCCCTATATCACATTAGAGTAAACCCAAAGGAAAATGACCAGGTTTGATTGATGGCTTCATTTAATGGCATGTAGCCCAACAATGTCAACCCTGTTACCACGGTGTCCACCAATAATAAAATTTCACCATTTTTCACAAAATATTTAGCAGTAAAACTTAGAGCTATAGTAAACAAACAGTAAACAGATTCTTTTTCTAAAATCCAAAGAGATTTGAGGCCATTTCTATATAAAATATGTTTTCTGATAAATATTCTTTGGGAAATCACATGGTGTTTACTTGGGGACCAGTAAAGTGATGATGTCCTTTCCCTATGCTGCATTGT
This sequence comes from Prochilodus magdalenae, assembly GCA_024036415.1. Classification (NCBI taxonomy): domain Eukaryota; kingdom Metazoa; phylum Chordata; class Actinopteri; order Characiformes; family Prochilodontidae; genus Prochilodus; species Prochilodus magdalenae. The sequence continues at coordinate 114,102 of JAMWET010003191.1, read as the reverse complement.
GGACATTCCCATCATTTATTCAAAATATGTCCATAACAGTGCTGACCTGTGAACGTGAAATAAATATTTTTATTGGATTTTAGCAGTAGAGAATGTGGGGAACCCAGTAGGTTCTAGTAACTGGATATGTCTGTTATTTAATTGAAATTTTATGAAATTTTATTTGAAACATTTTTTGAAACATTAAACTTTAAAGATCTCCTCTGAAATGACTCCTAAACACACTCTAACCAGTGGTGCTGTGACTGATTCCAGAGTGGACGTGTCCAGTTTGAGCACCAGGTAAAACCCCTCTGATGGTGCTTGCGGAAAGGCTGGACAGGTATTTCAGGTGGACCCTGTTAACTGGTTAACTCAGAGGGAAGCTAGGAGGACTGCGAGGACGTGAATAGGACGCCTGTGTTTATTAGCCTCTCCGCTAGCGGCTAACCTAGCAGTCAGGGTTCCTTTATCACAGTGGGGGAACATTACAGTGTATTAATAGACAAAACACACGACTGTGAATTCTGTCAAACCAGCGCGCCTGAGGGGTGCAGCGCTGCGCTGGAGACTATTACATAACAGACTCATGTGACAGTAAATGCTAGTTTTAGGCTGAAAGCCAGAACGATCTGTTAATACTCGGTGCAGGTCTTCTCTCGGGTTTGCAGCAAATGCATGCTCACAGATCTGCCCTCTGTGTCGGCCCCAGGTCCCGTCAGCAGGGGAATAAATAAACCACATGGACCACCCAACACGGGGTCGCATCTGCAAAGGCGGCAGCTGTAGCCTAGCTCGATGTGTCTTAGCCTAGGCCCTGGAGGTGGAACCCTGCCACTGGTTCAGTCATCAGCTCCTTAACAAGCCCTGTCAAAGCTCCAGCTTTGAGGAAGTGTTAAAGCAGGGAGTCCACTAAGATGTCCAGGACAGGGGTGGGAAGCACTAGCCTAGGGTTAGCATTAAGGTGTAGCTCAGCGGATAACACCACTACCTGCCAGGGAACCTCCAGCACATGGGGGACTGGGTTTTGAATCCCAGTCTGGGTGACTACGCTGTGCTCCACCAATAAGAGTCCTACACAGAGTCTAACACTACACTAGCCCACGTGTAAAACGTCCCCTGTACGTCGCTCTGGATAAGCGCGTCAGCTACATGGCGTAAATGTAAAGGCTATAGTAATGCACAACGCTGAGAGGTGCCAGTACAACAGGTAATCCCCAAACTGGCCACTTGGAGGGGAGCACTGAGGGGAGCACTGAGGGGAGCACTGAGGAGAGCACTGAGGAGAGCGGCTAGGTTTATTTGGGTGTTGAGTTTCAGAACACCTACTCTCAGCCAGCGAAATCGATGGCCCAACCTTTAAGCAGTGTTTCTATTCCTCCTCAGCCCGTTTACTTCTCTAGAATCATTTTCTTTAAAGCAGCTGCTGCTCGGTGTCCATACGCTCCTACACGACTGTGTATGAACACAAAATCAATAGGTGGGCGAGCATGTGTTCATGAATGCTCTGCGAGAAGCACACCCGAAACCACAACACAGCCAGCGTTCCATATGCTGTAGGACAAACGCCCCTGGCAACAGACATCAACACTCTGATATACGACCAGGGGCTGTCGGCACCGAGGCACTCCCGAAACGAGGCGTAGCATCTTCTCAGGCATGACTTATACTGAAGCGGAGTTCTCGAGACAGCTCAATCCCTTTCCTAGGGTTGGTTAGGTCAGAGTCATCAGACAGTCCAATCTCACTGCCACACCTCAGACATATCAATAATCCCAGAGATAGATGAACCTTAACCCCTCGTTCTCAGCACTGCAGTGACACTGACGTGGTGGTGGTGTGTTAGTGTGTGTGGTGCTGGTGTGAGTGGATCAGACACAGCAGTGCTGCTGGAGTGTTGAGACACTGTGTCCACTCACTGTCCACTCTATTAGACACTCCTACCTTGCTGCTCCACCTTGTAGATGGACAGTCAGAGACGATAGCTCATCTGCTGCTGCACAGTGCAGTGTTGGTCATCCTCTAGTCCTTCATCAGTGGGCACAGGACGCTGCCCCGCAGGACGCTGCCCCACAGGACGCTGCCCCACAGGACGCTGCCCACAGGGCGCTGCTCATGTCCACTCACTGATGACTGGTTTTGTCGTTCTGTGTTGGTTCCCTCTGGACGGTAAGGTTGTCCTGGTCAGGTAGTTCAGAAGTGCTGTCTCTGCGGTGATCTATAGCATCCACTAGCTTATCACTGCGTCCCCTGCAGGTGTGGTGGGGAATCACCCCTCACGACTGCACGCTGATAGTGGTCGAAGGCATCATACACTTTCACCTGGAAACTCAGTTCTCCACGAGGCCCAGTAATTACTGTAGAGGCCGGAACCCCCTCCGCGCTAGCGGAACACTACAGAGCGGGAATGCCTAGAAACGACTCCTCAGTGGCATAAAGTTTATAGGACGATCCGGTTGGTTCCGGTTACTGCTGGATCGGGTTGGATACCCAGCTGACTCAGCTCGAGTGGTGCAGCCACTGTTTTACAAACACCCCTTTATTGGGTGTGTGGTTCTGCCTATGGTCCGGTACTGTCCCTCTGTAGCATGTCTAGCCTTTATAACGATCAGTACCACCGTATATAACACCACCTTCATAAAGGGTTTACTAATGGTTATTAATTAGGTAGTTCATTCATTAAATCATTAATAAAGCAGTTATAAAACATTAATCAAATGGGCAACAATGACCTGCTGTTTGCTCAACAGTGAACCTCAATACACATTCAGTCATCAACTTTACACCATTCATTAATCCTTCATAAGGCTAAAGTGCACCCTACACATGCTACCCCTATACCTCCCCATCCCCGTACCCCTATCAGTGGACCTCCCTATCCCTGTACCCCTATCAGCGGACCTCCCCATCCCCGTACCCCTATCAGTGGACCTCCCCATTCCCTTACCCCTATCAGCGGACCTCCCCATCCCTGTACCCCTATCAGTGAACCAGTCTCGTACAGGACCTCCCCATCCCCGTACCCCTATCAGCGGACCTTACCATCCCCTTACCCCTATCAATGGACCTCCCCATCCCTGTACCCCTATTAGCGGACCGCTCTTATTCAGGACCTCCCCATCCCCGTACCCCTATCAGCGGACCGCTCTCATTCAGGACCTCCCCATCCCTGTACCCCTATCAGTGGACCTCCCCATCCCCGTACCCCTATCAGTGGACCTCCCCATCCCTGTACCCCTATCAGCGGACCTCCCCAACCCCTGTACCCCTATCAGCGGACCTCCCCATCCCCTTACCCCTATCAGGTGACCGCTCTTATTCAGGAACACTGACCACCTTTTTAGCCCCTATCAGTGGAATAATCAGCTGTCCTCACGGATCCTCGTCAGTAACGTAGAATTCCCAGGCGTGACAGTCCTCCCTCAATCAGAGCGCTCCTCTGGCCGGCTGTGCAGCGGGAGCGTGCTCAGTGTGAGTCATTAGCATGCTGGAGTGCGTGCTAGGCTACGTGATGGCCTGTAATGGTAATAGCGGACTGTCCAAGCTGCCGCTCCGCCGCAGTGGACAGGCTCAGCACGGCCAGGCCTCACCGAATCATCCTCCCCACAAACCGTCAGAGCGCAGCGCTGGCCACTAACACAGCAGAGCTGAGGAGGGACGCAGCTGCCCGTCCCTGTCCTCCTTTCAGCCTCCTTTATCCCTCCTTCATTCCACCCGCCCTCATTCGCTTCTCCACTGAGTCTTAGACTAAGCCCTGTATCTCTACAGGCTTACAAGCCCCCCTCTCTCTCTCTCCTCTCTCTCTCTCCTCTCTCTCTCTCCTCTCTCTCTCTCCTCTCTCTCAATCTGTCTCTCTCTCTCCTCTCTCTCAATCTCTCTCTCTCTGTGTCTCAATCTCTCTCTCTCTCTCTCACTCTCCTCTCTCAATCTGTCTCTCTCTCTCTCCCTCTCTCCTTTCTCTCTCTCTCTCTCCTCCCTCTCTCTCTCTCAATCTGCCTCTCCCTCTCCTCTCTCTCTCTCTCTCTCTCTCCTCTCTCTCCTCTCTCTCAATCTGTCTCTCTCTCCTCTCTCTCAATCTCTCTCTCTCTCTCTCTCTCTCTCAATCTGCCTCTCTCTCTCCCCCTCTCTCTCTCTCCTCTCTCTCTCTCTCTCTCCTCTCTCAATCTGCCTCTCTCTCTCCCCCTCTCTCTCTCTCTCTCTCTCTCTCCTCTCTCTCTCTCTCTCTCTCTCCTCTCTCTCAATCTGTCTCTCTCTCAATCTGTCTCTCTCTCTCCTCTCTCTCAATCTCTCTCTCTCTCTCTCTCTCTCTCTCTCTCTCTCTCTCTCTCTCTCAATCTGTCTTTCTCTCTCTTTCTCTCTCTCTTTCTCTCTCTCTCTCTTTCCTCTCTCTCAATCTGTCTCTCTCTCTCTCCTCTGTCTCTCTCTCTCTGTCTCTTTCTCTCTCTCTCTCTCTCCTCTCTCTCAATCTGTCTCCCTCACTCTGTCTCTCTCTCTCTCTCTCTCTCTTTCAATCTGTCTGTTTCTGTCTCTCTTTCTCAACCTGTCTTTCTCTCACTCTCTCTTTTCTCTCTCTCATTCCTTTTCTTTTTATCACCATGTCACTCTCTCACTTTCTCTTTCAGTCTCTTTCTCTCTCTCTCACTCTCTGACACACTGTGTCCATCTGTCATCCCTCCTCTTTCTCTCTCATAATCACCCTTTGTTCTTCTCACACTCTCTCTTTCTTTTCATCTTTGCACTCTATTTATCTTTCTTTTCTCCTCTCTGTCTCTCTTTTATCCGTCTCTCTTATTTTTGCCCTTCCTTCCTTTTCTTTTCTTTAGACCCTCTCGTTCTCTTCTCCTTGTTCTTTCCTTGTCACCTATCACCCTTTTCATCCTTCTCACTTCTCACTCCTCTCTCTATCTCTATCTCTATCTCTCTGTCCCTTTCTCCCCACTGTTCTCAGTGTCCTGTCCTTTTCTGTTGCTCCGTTCCCTCCTTCTCTCTCTCTCCCTGACGTACTCTGCACTTCTACCTGCTACCCCGTCTCCCTCTCTCCCCCTCTGACCCTCACTGAGGGACGAGATCTGAGTGAACGCTTTCATAAGCAGTCCAGACCTAATAGCTCAGAAACAGAATTAATTGCGGCGCACCGTGACATTAAAGTGTTGATCCCAACGCCCAGACCGAGCACACTGCATCACTCCTGCACCCGAGTGAAGAACCAGTAGGAGAGGCTCTGTCCACACTACAGGTGTGACTGGGTGCAGGTCTGATTTGTTCAGAGCAGTGTGAACACTAACGTTTTCAGATCAGACTGTACTACATCAGACACGTGTCTCTGCAGTACATGCTGTACTAGTCTGTACTAACCCTAACAAATACGTCTGGGTTTAAAACACCAGCTGATCCCAGATTCCTCACGGCTCCCTGGAGTCCTATTCCAGAATTTAGGAGCTACTCCAGACAATCGCTGATGCTGGCTTTGGAACCAGATGAGCACAACAGCCTTTACTTACGTGGAAGGTCTGAGGTTGAGTGATCAGACCCCAGAACCTGTTCACACGGTGATTCCACGTGAGCGGGAGTCCGGAGCAGTAGGCTTGCTCTCTGCGTGGTACAGACTTAACTTAATGTTTGGATCCAGCGATGGACAATGTTACCTGACAGCAGTTCCTCAGAGTGTTCCCGGGTCTGCGTGCTGACATCCATCACAGAAACACGCTGGTGCTGTCTGGAACGTCACTGTGGTTTTCATCCTTTTACTTTACACACAGAGATTTCCAGGCTTCCCAGAATCCCACTGTAGTGGGTGAAACACCTGAAAGCCTAAAGGACTGCAGTTCCCGGGTGACTCCATCCCGTTTCCTGAACATTTCACAGTTCTTCCTGTCCATTGCTCCCCAGACAGTGACCGAGTCCCCTCTGACTAATCCTTACATGATACGTTGTAACACCTCCACCAGTACCAGCTGGGTCTGGATCGGGCATGTACTGGAAGGTTCTGGATGTAGCCACACCAGTGTTCAGACTCACATCAGAGAACTGGTCAGGTGGTCCAGATGTGGTGGACGCCTTCCCTGGCACAGTTCCGAGGAGAATTCCCTGTAGGCTGGGATTGTATCCACTGCTGGTAGACCCGTATGACCGTACGCTTCCACACACCTGCAGATTCAGCTACTTCCTCACACTATGGTCTTTAGCCACGCCCACATGCAGTCCCTCCTTTTAGCCAATCATTAACATCGGCTTTGGAGCCATTTTCCACACATGGAACGAGACACTCCCTGCACTGTAGCTCCTCTTCCCAATCTATGGATCCCGTCACTCACACCCCACAGGGGTTTATAGCCCCATCATCCTCATACAGCACCACCTGCAGGAGCCTAAAGGTACTACCACCTTACATACACAGGGGGAGTCGTGTGATGATTTGATGATGATGTTTTCAGCGTGTTTCGTCTCACACACCACATTCTCCTTTTATAGTTTCTGAACAGAACGACAGACGGATTAAAGGGGCTTATAGATATATATAGATATAGCCTATATACAGTCCATTTGGAGGGGGTGCAGGCTCACTGATGGCTCCGGGTTCTGCCAGGTTGTCGGGGTGTTTTTCACAATAGCACCACAACAGCTGCCTAAACCTCCACGCTCTGTTTAAATATTCAGGTGGTGAATGAGTGAGTGTGTTTCAAAGTGAGTCCAAACAACACAGTGCCCACGTTTGCCTATCCTCCGGGGAGAATGTGTCATGTACATGCTCCGAACGCAGCTAGAATAAAAAACGGAGCCTGGGGAAAGTAACCAGGAGTGATTCCTCATACCGTCTGCTTCTTCCTTCAGTGTCTTCATCAGGCGGAAACCTCAATATGTTTAAGTGGGCCTCATTATTTCATAAAGACAGGATCTTGGCAGGGATGGAAGGAAGGAAGGAATGAACGCAGGAGTACAGAGAGAAAAAGGAGAGCGCATGAAAATGGTGGGGAGTTTTTGAGACACCTTGTGTGTTTTGGTCTCATGGTATGTGCTCGTGTCGAACCCTGTAGTGCCGAGCTGTCTGTTAGCCGGGCTGTGGGCGGTGCCTGGGTTATTTGGGGTGTTTGTCCAGAATGGCGTATATTACAGTGTCCATTCCTTCAGCGCCGATGAAGGTACATCAGCCGGACAGCCCTGAGCCTCTGGGCCATCCTCTAGCGAAGCGCTTTGGAAGTCATGCTGGTCTGGCCCAGAAGTGTCCCTAACGACCCTCATTTGTTTTATAGTGCCCTGTGGAGGACGTTTTAGGATGGGGCGTATCACACGCCTATTCAGCAGTACAGAACTCCAGCAGACTGCAGCTGAAACTTTCATCCCCAGCCCTGTAATATATAACCCTATATAACCCTTTATTACCTGGATCAGGTGTGTTAGACTTGGGCTGAACCCAAATCTTCCTGCTCTCCAGAACCAGGACTGAGCTAAGGGTGGTTACGCAATTCCGAGCAGGAATACTGCATTGAGTCAGGGTGTTTTTCCTTCAGAGCGTCACATCAATAGAAAATAAATTAAATTAGAGAAGAACACGGTGAATTAGAGAATCCTCCTCCTACTATTCGCTTAAGCATAACATTAGGAAATGGCCTACAGGGAACCAACAGTGTCTGCACTGATGACGGCCCTTCCACCTTTACCAGGATCATTTGGGAGATCGGAAAATTTGCCCTTATCATAAACTCCCCGGATAAAAACTGAGGTATAACTAACAGTGAGTAATCCCTGGATCTGGAATGGACTGAACTCGGTGGACGCCTACCCTGGCGGTTTACTGGCTGTTCCAGGGGAAAATCAGATTCTGGACCCCTGTTCTTGAGAGCTCTTGGCACTAGCTAATGCGAACAGCCAAAGTGACATATTAACAGAGGAGCAGTGCTGTAGATCCCGGGTCTTTAAATCCGGACCTTAAATCCAGTTCCCAGTCCTGGAATTTGTTCTCACTGGAAGTTAAGAACACGGTTGATGTAGTGTCACACCTACCAAGGATTACAAAGTCCGGCATTGGGAACTGGATTCAGGGTCCAGACATGTAGACCCGGTTCTGGATTTTATTATTAGACTGGTTTGGTCAGCATTCCGTAAAATTCCCAGTGAATTTCCGGAACTCCGTGCTGCATGTATTCAGACATTGTTTGTTTAGACTTGTACTAGCAGTCGGGAATAGTGTGCACACACAGTATGTGATATAGAATTCCCTGGTGAGGAGCAGGGAGGACAGATGTGTCCAGACATGGCTGAACATCGCAGACGCTCTACGTTCGGACTTTTTTAGGATAATCTAATTTTAAAATAAGATTAATTCCGGGGAAAGCTTTTGGGAGGCAAGGCCAATAAATTCAGCACTAATGGCTCCTGGGGGCTTTATTCCGCATGTTGGGAGTAAATTACTGCCAGTATTTCTGTATTCCTCTGCGCGACCCGTGGCTATGCAGGGCTGAGCATTAATAGATAAGAGAGGGCCAGTGATATCGCAGACATACATGTGCACTTAGCATGCCCCCTTTTCCACGCTAATGTCTTTTTAATGCCATTTCATTTCCGAGTCGTAAAGCTTAAAATGACAGCCTAATAACAGCCGTGGAGGGAAAATAATACAATTCCCAATATTTTCCTCCCTACGTTTGACATTTACCAGAGAAACACAGGGCTGCGAGCGAAGCTAATTATTGCATCAGAATGTTGCAGTGGCTCTTTAACGATGATGACTGTGATTCATGCGTCTTTAGCTGTTCCTGAAATGAAGGGAATGTGATGAGAGGAAAAGTAATTAAAGGGAATTTCATCTTCCCCTGAAATAAATCACCTGTGATGTTGTAAAATTAGAAGAGGAACTGGCACATTTAAAAAGTAAGCCGGTCTTTAATTAGACCCGTGTTCAGTTAACGTTCAGAACACTGAACACTGTGAGGGTTTGCAGGTGTGCTGTGCAGGTTTCACAGTATATGGATGATGCTGAGTTGATATCATGTAGCTCAAGTCCCTCAGGTTAATCAATACCAGAGTAAAGCTCTGTACTGTAGTGATTACCTTCACTGTTTATCAATAATCTAATTTCATTCTGACAGTAAGAGAGTAGAACTTTAGAGAATTTAGAGTTATATCACAGTAATTACCTGCAACACAATGAGATCCTAACATAAAATAATTATATCTAATTAATGTATTTTATTATTTATTCTGAGATTGCTGTAAACTCATTCTGAGACATATATGCTTTGTTTTTTTTATTATTGTCTTGTTATTTTTTCTAAGCTAGTTTTCTAATATAACACATTTCATTAACTTGTTTTGTAGAATTATATCCCAGTAATTTTACTGAAAACAAAACAGATCTATATCCTATCCTGTATCTAGTTGGTATTTCTTATTTCTTATTTTCTCATTTTGAAATTGCTGTACGATCATTTTGAGATTATCTAACCTATATGCTGATCATTTTCTTACTTTTTCCCCCCCCACTATATTACAGATAATTCGGCCCTTTTCAAGAATATTTCTTATAATTAGCACAATTATCCGCCAATGCAATGAGGGAATTTGGCCTACTGTAGTCTGTTAACTAAAAATATATGTAAATATATTAAATAATCTTAATATGAGTTTACAACAAGAAATACCTGCTAGATATGAGATCATTTTACCTGCCATTTTGTGCAGTATTTGTTAAACCCTTTGTGTAATAATGTTCCAAATCAGTGCATTTATTCCCATATGTACTATTCCACTGTATATCACTGGATCCACTAAACTGTGAGGCTGTTATAAAGTCTTGTTAAGCCTGTATGTTTAAGGTGGTAGTACCTTCAGGCTCCTGCAGATGGCGCTGCACGAGGATGATGGAGCTATAAATCCCTGTGGGGTGCGAGTGACGGGATCCATAGATTGGGAAGAGGTGCTACAGTGCAGGGAGTGTCTCGTTCCATGTGTGGAAAATGGCTCCAGAGCAGATGTTAATGATTGGCTAAAAGAAGGGACTGCATGTGGGCGTGGCCAAAGACCATAGTGTGAAGGAAGTAGCTGAATCTGCAGGTGTGTGGAAGCGTACGGTCATACGGGTCTACCAGCGGTAGAGTTCCTTATATGGAAGTGCTGTTGCCTATAGAGTGATGCTCCACTTCAGAGGTCTGTTAAGAGAGCTGTAGGATTGACGGCGAGTGGGTGTGGAGAGTTTGGGTTGGCAGGCTGTCCCATGCTAGCGTCCATAGCATGTACGAAGTCTTTCCAGGAGCTTAAAGTTTGTTAATGCGAATGTTTAAGAATTTAGGGATCTGCGGGAACGCTGCATAACCATCCTATCAGGAAGTCAGTCATTGGAGTTTGTTTCATTCCTGACTCCATGAAAGTCATCGGCAGGCCTCTCTTCGAAATAAGCATTGCCTACAATATGTATATGTCACCACGGCTGTTGTAAAGTTGCTGCAACTGCAGATACTAGCGAAGAATCCCCCCACACTTGCCCCCCACCCCACACCCCCCAAACATTACAGAATCCATTTCACTAAAATTCCTTCGTCAGTGTCGGTGGTTTTCTGCACAGCCCAGACAAACCCATCTCCAGTCGTTGGTTCAATATGCGAGCAAGTGTTCCGTGACTCGGCTCTATACATTTATACATTTACTGCACTCAGCTCTTAACACGGAATGCTGGCGGAGGCCCAGCCTGACCAGCCTATGAGTCACATCTTTTAAAAGCTGCCAGCCAGCCAGCCAGCCAGCCAGCGCCCAATATTCCTGATTAAACCAGGATGGACACCGGGAACACGGAGCCAAAAAGCCCTTTATTTTTTTAAATATTCATCACTCTGACGGGTATTTAATCCTGCTCTCAGAGGAGGGAGGCGGCATTGTACTGGAGGCACTTCAGGGGGAGATGCAATCATAAATGGAGTTACAATCATCCAGCCTCCCAACCCCTCCCCCCAGCTCTCCTCCTATACTAGAACACGTCTAGTTCGGGCGCTGTGTTTTTTCCCTTCCCGTCTCTGTTTACTCTTCCCACTGGCCTTGTTTGGCAGCAAGCGGGAATGGTTTGAGCTCTAGTCCAACTTAAGCTGGCAGGCGGTGCTTAAACTTTAATCCCATTTAGATTTATGGAAAATTGATTGCGCGATTGTATTTCGAATGGTCACTCAAAGTCCATTAAAGAGGGAAATAGGATTGACAAGGCAGTGCAAATGGGGATTGAACTCGGCAACTCTGAGAGTCATCTGCCTGCAGACTGCACACGCTAAACAATCCCAAAAACCTCAGAGGTCACGACGTACTGCTCATATTTGGGTATTTCATTGAAGGGTAGCGCCTGTGCTGTTACATAAAACTGTTACATATAATGTTACGTAAAACATTAAACTGAAGTACATTATGGATTATGTACATTTAGAATGGCGTCATCAGGTCTGTACATACACTGTAGCAACCACCTGGGATATGAACTCAGTGGCCTATTAACACTTGGGGGGAAAAGAAAGCATGTCCACAAGCGTGTCCCTTCTAGTTCATATTAAATTACATCATCATCACCATCATCACTATCAACATCATCATCACCATTAACATCATCACCATCAACATCACCATCAACATCATCACCATCAACACCATCGTCATCACCATTAATATCACAATCATCATCATCATCATCATCATCATCATCATCATCATCATCATCGTCATCACCATCACCATCATCATTCCTTTGAGTAGCTTAGAAGAATTCAGAGGTGGCTCCCAGTAGCCACGGGGAACCGAGCAGCAGAATCCGTTGGGAGTAATTGGCAAATTTCCTGCCATCTGCAAACTCTCCAAACCTATTCCCGTTCAGGAATGGGCTCTAATTCTCCACAACCACTGCCAGAGACCTGGGAACACTCGGGGGCTCATGGGGCCATATACCATCAGATCTAACCTTCACTGGGAATTTTGTGGGTGTGCTCCACCATTGAGCATACCCACTGGATCCATCCAAGCTGGATCCATTTACCCGGAATGATCTTTCGGAATAAACCCCGCCCCTGTGTCCCTAAAAAGAGTGATCGCATCCGAGGTATGTTCATGAAGCAGGGAATTCTGTCTCTCCATTAATAGCCCTCCCTGCACGTGTCTGCTTCCGCTTGGCTCCCGTTTGTTGACGCCCGCCCCGGCTCCATACGGTTATGGATTCATGAGCAAGTTTGCCCTAAATGACGACACGCAATGCAAACGTGTCTCGATGGGGGTCCGCATCAAGGAACAGCAACGTTCCCACTGCCACTGGAACAAGTGGTTTCAGGCTACGTGTGCCTAATTGGTGAGATAGAGAGCGGGGAACAGGACAAACGGCGCCATCGCCGTGTTTAAATAAGCTTATGGCTCCATTGTGTTGAACAAATTGCCCGCTTTGAGTGTTTACTGCTAGCACAGGAGGGGAGGGGCCAGCGCCGGGAGCGCTGTCGGAAGCTGTTCCGTAGTATTTTGTTAAATTAGAATTTTTGTACGAGCCATTATGCGCTGCTGTCGGAACTGTGTTCGGGTAATTTAATACAAACCTGATCTGGCACTGTGGGCCCAGACTCCAGAGGAGAGCGTTTCATCTCGAGTACTGCAGGGATCCAGTGGATCCTTATCAAGGTCATAGAAATGTCATAAAACTTAATAATGCCTTTTTATTTTATATATGTGTAAACACCCACCTGCCACTTTATTAGGTAACTTGTACCTACACCCACTGTCCACTCCATCAGCTCCACTGACCATACAGGACACTCTGTAGGTGTACAGGTCCAGACTGTAGTCCATCTGTTTCTCTGTGTACTGTATTACCCTGTTCTTCAATGGTCAGGACCCCCACAGGACCCCCACAGAGCAGGTAGTATGTGGGTGGTGGATCATTCTCAGCACTGCAGTGACACTGACGTGGTGGGGGTGTGTTAGTGTGTGTGGTGCTGGTGTGAGTGGATCAGACACAGCAGTGCTGGTCCTGTGGGTAGCATTCTTAGTGCAGTGTCCTGTGGGCCAGCGTCCTGTAGGCAGCATCCTTTGGGCCAGCGTCCTGTGGGCAGCATCCTTTGGGCCAGCGTCCTGTAGGCAGCATCCTTTGGGCCAGCGTCCTGTGGGCAGCATCCTTTGGGCCAGCATCCTGTGGGCAGTGTCCTTTGGGTCAGCATCCTGTGGGCCAGCGTCTTGTAGGCAGCGTCCTGTGGGTAGCGTTCTTAGTGCAGTGTCCTGTGGGCCAGCGTCCTGTGGGCAGCATCCTTTGGGCCAGCATCCTGTGGGCAGTGTCCTTTGGGCCAGCGTCCTGTGGGCCAGCGTCTTGTAGGCAGCGTCCTGTGGTAGCGTTCTTAGTGCAGTGTCCTGTGGGTCAGCGTCCTGAGGGCAGCATCCTGTGGGTAGCGCTCCTTGTGCAGTGTCCTGGGGGTAGCGTCCTATGGGCAGTGTCTTGTGGCCAGTGTCCTTTTTCTGGCATCCAGTAAGCGGAGACCTGTGAGTGGTTTCCTGTGGGCAGCGTCCTGTGTCCACTGGTGAAGGACTAGAGGATGACCAACGCTGCACTGTGCAGCAGCAGATGAGCTATCGTCTCTGACTCGAATCTGATAAAGCATCCACAGTAAATGGATCCCGCTCACTAATGCTGCACACCAACAGAATTCCAGCTGGGATCTGATGGTATATGGCCCCCTGAGCCCCTGAGTGGTGTCCCTATGTCTCTGGCAGTGATTGTGGAGAATTAGAGCCCATTATTGAATTGGAATGGGTTTCGAGGGTTTGCAGATGGCAAGAGATTTGCCAATCAATCCCAGCGGATTTTGCAGCTCAGTTCCCCGTGGCTGCTGAAAGGCACCTCTGGATCTTTCTTAGCTGCTCGAAGGAACCGGCTCCTTTTGATTTAATTGCTGGCATTAAAAGGTGTAATTGAAACCCCCCTTTAGCTGACTTTATCTCCCCATTACTGCCGTTTAAAACGAGGTAATCGAGGCAGGTGTACTCGTTTTCCTGTTCGGCCTGAGAAAAGAGGGATTGGACCAATTTTTCCAAATGTCTGCATCATTCCTTCAGTGAAACGCAAACAAAGTCATTAGGAGTGGTCCGGGGTGCGGGGTCCGGGGTCCGGGGGTCATAACCAGTTTTATGTGAAATGGGAAAACCATAGTATTCCGAAAACACCATGCCTTACAAGCCGTCCTGAAAGAACACACACACACACACACACACACAACGTTGACAACTGGGGTTAAAGGCTTCATGGGGTCTGTACCAAACACGGACCCTACCATCAGGCAGACAACTGGTACCATGACTCGCTGGACCAGGCCACATGTAGCTAGTCCTCTAGGGTCCAGGAGCACCGTCACAAGCCCAGTTTAACTAGTGTACATATTTTATATTTCTAATTTTGAGATTGTTATACCGTCTTATTTCCAGACCTTTTTGCGAGTGACTGAATTTCTCACTGTAGTGGTAGATCATTTGATCTGTTTTAAGCACATTTCTTCATAAGCAAAATACATTTTTTTAATTTATCTTACTATAATAACAAGTAATACTTATCTAAATAGATTCAATCATCTTAAAATGAGCTACAGCGATCTCCAAATGAGAATTTTAAACGATGACAACTAGGAGTAAGATCATTTTAGCAGGACTGAGCTGAGTTCTCATGTTTTACAGTGAAACCGTATCTGAAATGATTCCACATCTGCAGGTTAAACACAACACCTCTTAGGACGCCCTCATCGCCTCGTCCTGCGTGCTCTGCGGGTGTTTGAAATGCTACACCTGTATGGTGCGTGTTTACGATATTTCCTACCGTGCTGTATAACCCCGCCCCCTGTTTCTGGGCTGAGCTCGGCGGTAGTAGGAGCGTTAATGTTCAGTGATAATCACTCCATGGTGAAGGAATAGCGGTGGTGAATCTGGCGCGGGGGGTCACAGCACCAGCGAAGGGGCTGTAATGTAATAAGCAGCCTGTGTTTAATGGAGTCAGGCCCTCCATTCAGGAGAATAAAGGCAGTGGTATGTACGCTCTCGCCCGGCCGGGCCTGGCCGTGCATGTAAATCAGCAGCACGTCAGCGCAGGGGCTAGCCGCGCTGTGTGGACAGACTGCTGACGAGGAGAGCTGGCGGCTGTGTTGCTGCATGTCTGCCCCGTTTCGTGCCGTTGCGGTGAATCGGATGCCATCACTGACCACTAACCGTCCAGCGTTTACACCCACGTGCATGCCTGCACACACGCCAGCAGGAGGGCCACAGGGAGGGAAGCTAAAGCGAGGGATCTCTGTGGAGAGCAGTTCTATACAGTGAGAGGCTTACCGTCAGCTAGTGACCCGGTCGAGGGTCAGGCTGTTACAGAAGGCAGCACTGGGCTCTTTCGCCAGACCTCTGTGTGACCAAACACCAGACTCCATAAAGACCAGTCCTATATATAGTGAAGCTCTCCTCTCAGGACTGCAGATGGATACAATCAATCAGTGGAACCAAATCGGAGGTACAGTTAGGGTGACCCTCGTCTTCAGTATAGCCGACCATTTACCACTTGAGGGGCTGAAAAAAAAAATTAAAATAGAATTTAATCTGGAAAATTAAATTAAACAAAACAATGAAAGGATTAGGAGAGCAATAAAGAATTAATAAAAAGGAAATTAATATTCAAATCAATATATTAAACTAATTCATAATAATACAATATGAAAAGATACTTTTCAGGATTAACTTAAAACTAAAATGGTACCAAATAAATAAAAAAAAAATCATTGAATTAAAATAGATAAAATATAGTAAATAAATGAACTTGTGGAAAATAAAACAAACAATAATACTAAAATGAAATAAAAAGGACTGGACATTAAAAGGGGGACAGTCTGAATGATAAATAACCAGATAAATAAAGAAATAAACATACAAACAAGTAACCAATGCTATGAGCCTTTATCATGTTTATTATGAGCTTCTATAATGCTTCTCATTAGCATATCAGGCTAGTACAACATAGCTGGTACTGGTATTTCCACAAACGGCCGATAATTAATCATGATGTTAATTAATGCTTTAACGAGGCTATCAGCATCATCGTCCCTCCCAAAGATGAATCAGTGCTTTCAGCTGAGAGAATTATCCAGATCCCGACTCATCACTTTCAGCACAGCCCCGGAGACATGTGCCGTACTCAACACTACCCAACCAGGACGCTCCAGTTACCATTAACCCTCACCTGCTGTGGAGATCATGCAGGATGTTCCCCCTGACGTATAACCTCACCAGACAAACATCGTATGTGTGTGTGTGTATGTATGTGTGAGTGTGTATGTGTGAGTGTGCGTGTACGTGTGTGTGTGTGTGTGTGTGTGTGTGTGTAGGTATGTGTGTATGTAGTGTGTGGTGTGTGTGTGTGTGTGTGTATGTATGTGTGTGTATGTAGTGTGTGTGTGTGTGTGTGTGTGGGGTGTGTGTGTGTGTGTGTATGTAGTGTGTGTGTGTGTGTGGGTGTGTGTGTGTGTGTGTGTGTGTGTGTGTGTGTATGTAGTGTGTGTGTGTGTGTGTGGGGTGTGTGTGTGTGTGTATGTGTGTGTGTGTGTGTGTGTGTGTATGTATGTGTGCGTGTGTGTGTGCGTGTGTGTGTGGGGTGTGTGTGTGTGTGTGTATGTAGTGTGTGTGTGTGTGGGGTGTGTGTGTATGTGAGTGTGTGTGGGGTGTGTGTGTATGTGAGTGTGTGTGGGGTGTGTGTGTGGGGGCGGGGTGTGCAGGTAGCTCGTGTGTGTTCCCATCCTGGTCCTGTAATTACCCTGTTGAAATTAATCAGGTCACCTCCAGCTTCTCTGTGACCCAGCCTGTGTTCTCTGTGAGCAGTGTCTGAGTTAGCCCTGAGCAGCTCCAGGTCTATCTGTGGATCAGAAGGACACGCTGTTTATTAGTCCTTATATCTCTGGTGAGTTAACTCCATTAATAAACACAATATGGGCTCTGTGTTCTCCAGGAAGCGGCTCACAACCTTACTCAGCGCTGTGCAGAATATTAGTATATGTATTTGTTCATTTTCTGTCTGTAGTTTATTTACAGTCATACACTAACGCATACACTAACGCTGTACAGTCATACACTAACGCATACACTAACGCTGTACAGTCATACACTAACGCATACACTAACGCTGTACAGTCATACACTAACGCATACACTAACGCTGTACAGTCATACACTAACGCAGCGCTTTCCAACATTCTTCTCCCTCAGTTTCGATTGCCCCTGCAGCTTAGTGCTGGATTATGGGATAGCAGGGTGTGCTGTGGTTCCATACCCCAAATGTCTGCCAGGTCAGGACGTCCTGTGAGAAATTCTGAGTCACTCCATGACAGTCTGGTACGACACCACTGCAGTCTTTGGTGACGGTGACGTGGTGTTAAGGACAGTCGTGGTAACGGTCTGTGTGCATGTAGTCCTGCGTGGTGCAGCCGTCTGCCGATGGTGCTGCACTAACAGGAGGACTCATGGAGGACACCACTGCTCACTGGAGGTCTGTGATGGCGGCGTTGGGTCAGTCAGGTACAGAGATAAGACCCGTCCTTGGTTACGTCACATGTGGCCGAGTGTGGAACTTGGATCATTAGCATGTCTCACCACGTCTCACCCGCACACCAAGTCCCAGTCCTGTGGGTGACTCCTTCTGGGTGGAGCTGATTGTGCGGTTACTCGTTTGATGACGCACACTGAGCTTGGGTAGTTCAGCAGCAGCTGGTAGGAATGACGATCCTGGGAGTCGATTAAAAACCCAAATCATGCAGCTGCGTTTAAACACACCTCTTGGATCTGAAGGGCTGAATAAGATTCATGTGCTGGAGGTTTATATATAAACAGAGCCATGTGTCTTCTAATAACTCTGTTGTGAGAATGTAAACACGCCTCAGAGAAACATCTCTACCAATGGCAGCATTCACTTAAAATGTCTCTCTCTCTTTTTCCCTCTTTCTCTCTCTCTCATTCTCTCTCTCTCTCTCTCTCTCTCTCTCTCTCTCTCTCTCTTCCTCTCTCCCTCTCTATCCCTCTCTCTCTCTCTCTCTCTCTCTTCCTCTCTCCCTCTCTCTCTCTCTCTCTCTCTCCCTCCCTCCCTCTCTCTCTCTCTCTCTCTCTTTCTCTCTCTCATTCTCTCTCTCTCTCTCTCCCTCCCTCCCTCCCTCCCTCTCTCTCTCCCTCCCTCCCTCCCTCCCTCTCTCTCTCTCTCTCTCTCTCTCTCTCTCTCTCTCTCTCTCCCTCTCTCTCCCCCTCTCTCTCCCTCTCTCTCTCTTCCTCTCTCCCTCTCTCTCTCTCTCTCTCTCTCTCTCTCTCTCTCTCTCTCTCTCTCGCTCTCTCTCTCTCTCTCTCTCTCTCTCTCTCTCTCTCTCTCTCTCTCTCTCGCTCTCTCTCTCTTCCTCTCTCCCTCTCTCTCCCCCTCTCTCTCAGGCACCTCAGCAGATGGGCCGGTTGGCATTCTATAGGTACGAGCAGCCCCTTGTGGACTACTGCCAGGCCCACCAGCCACTGCACATCAGCATGGGCTTTGACCCCCCAGCCCAGGCTGTGGAGGGGCGGGGGGCACGAGACCGCAGCATTGCCCCCAACTCCAGCCTCCTCCCCTCCATGCCTGCAGCCCCCTCTATCGGCCTGCCCCAGTGAGCCCAAACCGGGGAAAGACTCGCACACCCGTCCCCCTCTCCCTCTCTCGCCCTCTCTCCTTCGCCTCTCCTCAGTGGACATCACCAGAGGACTAACTGCTCTGTCCCCAGAGTGACCAGGACTGGACTAATCTGTGGGGAGGCGGATGCGGAGCAGAGCAGCAAAACTAGGAATTCCATTCATGATCCCTCACCGAGACCACACGCTGGGCTTCCCTGGTGTGTGTGGAGTAGGGGAGTCGTCCCTCCATCTAATGAGATCTGATGATGTAATGGGGTGTTTCCTCTGAAGCTCTGTAACCTTCTCAGTTAACCCTTAGAAGTCTGGGGTCATGACATCATCGTTGTGTCGGGGTGCTGTTTGACCCTCAGAGGTCTGACGCTGTGTATGGTTAATTACATAGTTATTACTGAAATGATTCCGTGTTTGGCATCGGAAGTGTGCCCTGTGATGGACTGGCAGTCTGTCCAGGGTGTCTTATCCTTCTCCCCATGACCCAGAAGGAATAACGAATAAAGAACGGAATGTGGAAAACAGCCTCATTAGATATAAGCAATCAGGAATTCTATATTTATCATCGACCAATCAGCTTAACCAATCAGCTATACCCTTGTGCTGAGCTTCGCCTGCCCCCCAGTCCTCCAGCACACTCTCAAGTTACAGTCTTCACCCTAAGCACATCTCATCACAGGGGTATGAGAATGAGTCCTGGGTTACCGGTGATGCTTTATAATTTGGAGGGGAGCAGGGAGGACCCTGGATTAGAGGACCACCGCGTGTTTTAAGATATGGGTCCTCCACATAGCTTTCAGTAACCAGAGTGACTACAGACACTTATCCAGTTCTGAACGTGGCACACTGGTCTACCAGCTGATTAACTTGATCAGCATGGTAAAGTCAGCAGCTCAGGCTGGTGTAGATGTTTCTCTGTTATGAGCTCCGGGATGTCTGGTTAAGTGTTACGCACCGCATTTAGTTCCTACTGCAATCCCAGCGCTGGTTTATATGTAGTGCGGACGCATGCCGTAGCACCGCGGCGTTCTCTGCACCACTGTCTCTGGAGACCGTGTACTTTGGCACCAGAGCTGGAGCGGAGCTGTCCTCCCCAAAGCTGCTCTACCCGGCATCCCTTTTTCTGCACAGTGTAAAAGCTCTAGTTCTCCTTTCAGGTTAGTGAATATTCATGATGGACCGACCAATAGAATCGCACTAGCTGTGAACCGGCCTTTGATAAAAAGAATAGGATTTATATTTCTCATTTTCATACCCTATACCTCCTCCATAGGAGACTCGACCCCTAGCCCAACTCTACAGAACAAGACCACACCAGCACCGATCCTAAAATAACAGAACATGACCGGTTTCTGTTTTCAGACTGCTACATATGGATGGAGCTATATGGTGAGTGGTGCAGATAAGATGGAGCACATACCAGCAATTTTATCAGCCAATGGTGCAACACCACGATCTCCTTAATGAGCCATTTGCTGAATCAATAAAAACTGCGGTTTGTAGACGACATTTCTTCACCAGTCCCCCAGACCCCAGGTCTGCAGATCGGAACCTTGAATCCAGTTTCCAGTCCTGGATTTTGTTCTCGCTGGAGGTTAAGGGAACAGTTAATGTTACTGATTGTCCACATAGTGTCTACCAAGCATTAAAAAGTCCAAGACTGGGAACTGGATTCAAGGCCGAGATTTCCAGACCCCTGTTCTAGATAGTTACTGGCATACAGTTGAGGTAATATATTAACAGAGATGTAATGTTCTAGATCCCAGGTCTTAAATCCAGATTCCAGTCCTGGATTTTGTTCTTGCTAGAAGTTTAGGGAACAGCTAATGTGTGTGGGTATGTAATGAGTCCAGGACTCAGAACTGGATTGGAGCTCCAGATTAGTAGACCCCTGTTCTAGATTGTGATATTCGTTCATGAACACAAACATGGTACACCCTGTCCAGTGGCCCGCCCAGGGTGTTTCCTACCATCCGCCCAATGAGAGCTGGGATAGGCTCCAGGACGAGTTTAAGCAGCTTAGAAGAAGAATGAATGAAACGTGGAACCGACCGAAGGTTCAGAACCATGACCTTCACCAGAGTTACCCTGACTGTTCGAACGATGCTACCAGTAGACTTCTAGGGGTTAACTCGTCTGATTGCACGTGATGTGATGCAAACGCTGAAAGGACTCCACATGATTAATAAGCATTATTGCTGGCCTTGACTGGACTGTATGCAGTGTACACAGGGTGATGAATGAACGTTGGCGTTTTCCCAGAGTAAGTAATTAAATAAGAAGTGTTCATTAAGTCGAATTGAGGGGGAAACAGAGCAATGAGAGACGGAATCGCCGAACAAATTAAAGTTTAGCCGAGCTCAAAAGAGTTCCTTTCAGCTTCCTCTAATGAGGCTGCCAGCCAGGGAGGCTCATGGCCCATCAAGCCTGTCATGAGTGCATTACGCAAAATGAGCTATCCAAATTCAATTATTCAAGGTGAGATGAGGAAAAGTTACTTGGTAAATGGGTCAAACCATACGAGCTGCTCCGGCACAGTGTGGGTGGCCATGCGTCTCTGATTATTGAGTTATTTGTTGATCGGTTCCTTTTACGTTCTGGTTCTGTGTTCTGGGGAAACGCTACACTTAGCAGATGCTAAAATCCAGACACGTGTTTTCTGTTAGATGATCAGCTGTGGTCGTTTCATTGACACCACATTTTCTGACAGCCAGGTTAAAAGAACACTCCAGCATTGAACCTCAGTCTGCTGCATCTGCAGCGTTTGGTTGATCACCACAGTAAATGGTTTCCCTGCACTCATGACCGGGAATGTTTCTAACAGGTGATCTGCCATTTGGGCAGGGTGATTCAGTCACCCAGAGTAGCTGGCTGACAAAGGCAGCTATGTAAGGCACTGCAGTTGTCTAAATATGATGAGACAGGAGCAGGAATGATTCTGTAAAAGCCAAAAGTCACCTGCCAATCATTAGGAATGTTGTCCCTGTGTCATCCTCCTTTAACTTAAGACTTAGATTAGCTACTCTAACTCAAACGCCAAATGGGAACTCAAAGAGGAAGCATGTAAAGTGATAATAAGAAAGGGCCGAGAACGGAACCCTGAGGAACCCCACAAGAGTGTTCCAACAGCCACTGAAGATTTCCTATTAGATAAATAGAACCTGGTGCAGTCACGGAAATGCCAGCCCATTCACTAAGACTGTTTTTCAGAATATCATGATCTACTGTAGGGGACCACTCCAGAGGTCATTCGGAATTCTCACCGGTGACTTTTCAGGCACATACCTGTTAGGAACACTGCTCCACTACATGACGATGGCTCTACAGGAGCCAGTGGTCAGATACTGAACTGTAAAGTCACTTGCTCGAAATGTAAACATGGCTCAAATTGGGTTTTATTTGTTTTCTTTAACTGAGTAACATGCCAAGATGCCAGTCTTGGGCATACGACCAACCGTACACGGATGCAGCAAGCTGGGAGTGGGTCAGACTGGTGATGCTGGAGTGTTGCTTTATTAACCATGATGACTTGTCCACGTATGTGGGTTGTGTTTTTGTTCTCTCGATGTTTTCGTTTGGTAGTTTGATTCCTCCTTCTGGATGAACTGAGATCCAGGACCTGATGGTCATCCTGAAGGACTGCCCTGTATGCCCAGCACCACAATGATGACATGTTGCTTCTCTCCTCCCCTCTCCTTCACACTTCTCCTTCCACCGAAGTTCTGAAACGACACAACTGTGGATCTTTTCTCCCCACATTCCATGCACAGAGACGGTACACGCGTGGGCGCGACGCTGCCCCCTCCGGACCCCGGACTTGTAAATAGTGTGCAATTAAAAACAAGGATGTCTTTGCTTCTTCAGAAACACAATCTTGTGACCTAGAAGAGGAGCCTTATCTTTCTCCGAGGTGAGCTTGTGAACCACCAGGGTGTGTCAGTGCGTGTGGGTGTGCGTGTGCGTGTGCACATATGCGTGCGTGGTTGCATGCACGTGTGTCTGAGCGAGAGATTTAGAGATGGACTGCATATTTTGGAATATTAGGCTTGCTGTTTTCGATGTGGAGATGTTTAGGGGTTTTTATTACCTTTACTTTGTTCCGTTTTAAATAATGGCAGCATATGTTGGATGCCTCTGTCAGCTGAGACTGCGTGCGCTGGAATTCACTTCTCCATTAACGGTTTAACATGATTTTCCCACCAAATGTTTTCTACAAAATATTTATGTGGCAAAAAAGACGAAGGAAGTGAGAGCTACTGTACGCCTTTCGTTACTCTCATGCTCATCTATGGAATATCTGTTGTAGGCACTGACTCTGTTTCTGTTCCCAACGCAAGACTGTGGAGACCATCTGAATCATCTGACTGTGTTCCTGTATACTAGCAGAGTATTTCATTTTGTCTATATAACAGTTATAAAACGTACAATTTGACTGTCAAACCGTGTGTGTGTGTGTGTCGATGCTGCACAACATAGTCACACAGTGAGTTACCTGTATACACCAACAGATCGCACCTGAGATTCCTCAGAACTCTCCAGAATGCTCCTCCAACCAGTTCTGGACAACTTGGGTCCGATGGCATGGTGCATTATCCTGCTGGAGTATCCCATCACTGTGGGGAACGTGAAGTCCATGAAGGGCTGCAGTGTGTTTATGTGGACCAGTGGACCCAAGCCATGCCTGACAACACAGCCCACACCAGCATGGAACTGGGGTCCATGGCTTAATGGGGTCGGTACCACACATGAACCCCATCATCAGCTCCGAACAACTGGCACCGTGACTCATCAGACTTAGCCACATGTTGCCAGCCCTCTAGGGTCCAGTTAGCGCCTTCACAAGTCCAGGTGAGGCGCTGTGTCCGGTGTGGTGGGGTGAAAGAGTCACTCTGGTGGGTCTCCTGCTCCCGTATCCCATGGAAGCTAAAGAACGCTGCAGTGACCTGCGGGGTATGCGTGTGGAGCTCCTGTATTGAAGGTGGATGTGGTCACTGCGCTGTCCACTGTGTGTGGTAAAGCTGTCTGTGATGTATTCCCGGTACACACCTGACACTGTGGATCGAGGAATGTTAAATTCCCACACAACTTCTAAAAGGAATGTCCCATCCATCTGGCCCCCACTGTCCTGACTCGTTCAGACTCTGATCATTCCCGTCTCCTTGCCCTGAGCACACTGGGCAGTGTTCAGCCTCCCTCACAAGATAACACCTCACAGCTTCTACAGGTGTGGCCATTACCAAACCTTCCCCTGAGGTAACACCCCTTTGTCAGTCTCCATGCTGATATCACATGACTTTTGGCCTGTCAGTTTATCACCCGCCTTTTACCGCTGCGGTACCTGGTCTTTTGTTTGGAAACACCTGTCACACAGGTGAGCTTTGAAGGTTCACACGTACTGCTGATGTAAGTGACACAGCAAGCTTAAATCCTAAACCTGAACGCTGCTTTGCATTGTGGACTCTGCTGATGGCATGTGCAGCCATTTCTGATGTTCCTCCGATGGGTTCGCCGAGTTGTGAGTGAAGGGTGGACCGACTGAGACCTGTGATTTCTCCTAACAGCCCAGAGCTGCAGCCGTCCTCAGTAAGGTCCACTGTGGGTTAGCCCTCGTCCAGCCCATAGAGGGGAGGTGTTTACTCCTCACTAACTCACGTTAATGAATTTAGCTACAGACTGTATTTTCTGATCAGTGGTAAATTCTGCTGCGTGGTCCGGGAACAGGTCTAATCCCTGCCTGGAAAACTTAGACCCTTATATATAAGGACTTAGTTAGATATAGCTGGATACAGTTGGACATGGATACATGACATCCACTGAAGCTCCTCCATCGACCGGTGCCTCTGTACTGTGGTAAGGTTTGTTGGAGTGGAGGTTACGTGAGGCCATCGCCTGTCTCCGGCGTTAGTCAGCCTCACAGTGGAAATCTAGGAATTCAAAAATAACAGGTCGGGTCTGCGGTGTCCAGGAGGGACGTCACCAGAACCCGTACAGGAGAGCGCTCTCTTTTACACACTCACACACACACACACACAGACACACACACACACACACACACACACACACACACACACATATAGAGAGGCGCACACGCACACACACACACACATATAGAGAGGCTCACATACACAGACACACATACACACTAACACACACACAGACACACATATAGAGAGGCTCACACACACACATACACACACACACACACATATAGAGACTCAGACTCACACACACACACACATATAGAGAGGCTCACACACACATACACACACACACACATATAGAGACTCAGACTCACACACACACACACATATAGAGAGGCTCACACACACATACACACTAACACACACACAGACACACATATAGAGAGGCTCACACACACACATACACACACTCACACCTACAGAGATTCACACTTACACACACACGCAAGCACACACACACTCACGCACACTCACACACACACACACACATATAGAGAGGCTCACACACACACATACACACACACATATAGAGAGGCTCACATACACAGACACACATACACACTAACACACACACAGACACACATATAGAGAGGCTCACACACACACATACACACACACACACAAAAACACACACACATACAGAGAGGCTCACACACACAAACACATAACACACTCACACCTAATAGAGACTCGACTCACAACACACACACATAACCACTAACACGACACACAAGACAAACATATATAGAGGCTCACACACACAACACTACCACACTCGCAAACCATACAGAGATTCCACACTTACACACACTTCACACTCAGAGTAAGCCGCAGCACTCACTCACGCACGGCTCACACACACACACACACATATAGAGAGGCTCACACACACACATACACACTAACACACACACAGACACACATACACACTAACACACACACAGACACACAGAGATGAGAGGCCACACACAACGACTCACACTAAACCACACCCAACACACACACACTAACACCTATACACACTAACACACACGCAAGCACCGCGGACAACACACACAACACACACTACACATACACACCGACGACACTCACCCCACACACACACATCACACCTATAGAGAGAAGAGCCAAACCACACACCACTTAACATCACACCAGCACTCCTCACACCTACAGAGATTCACACTTACACACACACACACACACACATATACAGAGACTCAGACTCACACACACACTAACACATACAGAGACTCACACTTATACACACACACACACACACACACTCACACCTACACACACACACACTCACACACACACACACACACTCACACCTACACTCACACTCACACACACACACACACTCACACCTACACACACACACACACTCCTTGTGCGGTTTCTGTATCTATTATGCGTGTGCTCTTCAGATTGTAAAGTGTACACTCCAACAGTGGAGGACCCAGCACGCTTGTGTAACTAGCTTCTCCCATCAGTCACCTTGAATGACACATATTACCTCAGCCGAGCGAGTTACTGGAGACACACACAT
The DNA here is from genome assembly GCA_024036415.1 of Prochilodus magdalenae. Taxonomy (NCBI): domain Eukaryota; kingdom Metazoa; phylum Chordata; class Actinopteri; order Characiformes; family Prochilodontidae; genus Prochilodus; species Prochilodus magdalenae. Next base: position 87,939 of record JAMWET010003191.1, on the reverse strand, counting down.
ACACACCCAACACACACACCCACCACACACACACACACCCACACACCCAACACACCACACATCAAATGCTCTCCTCTTTTCTTCTTTAATACTTTCCCGAGGACTCGTTTGACGTCAGTGTAACGCACGGCTGTAAATAATTCATATGATGAGGAACAAGTTCGGTTCCATAGTGTGATTTATGCCCACATGTAGCCCACCTTGTAAAGACCCTAAGCAAGCTCGCGGGGTAATTATTCACGCTGGCATCTTTCATCTAATGCTCCTATCTATCGGTATGGATGATCACAGGGCCAAAGGAGCGGATACAAGAGCACAGGCTTTTAACAGTGCTTTGATTTGGGCCCCGAGGGCCCCTCGTTTGCCTCTCCCGCTCCGTCCTCTCTGTGCTAAATGAGCGCTTGCTTTCATTACTGCCTCGTGTCTCTGTATTGGAGCC